>CANXYC010658654.1:0-15219 GCA_948193065.1 Aleurites moluccanus | reverse complement strand
AATTAATTATCCTAACCCATAAACTTAAATAAATCCACAGAAAATAACTTAGGAAGAAAATTTACCTTATTTCCTTCAAACTGAGATTTCTGCAAAATACTGCTCAAATTGATGATTCTGCCTTAATATAGACTAATCTAGAAGTTTATTGTATTAATCTAAGTATTAATGCCTTAGAATATAAAATGGAACAATTTGAGATAAGGACTGAAACTTTCGGTGGAAGAAAGAAAAAAAATCTTGAAACGCTACTGGGGGTTAAATAAGCCTCAGCCCAGAAACACGCTGGACAGCTTACCTTGCCAGACCTGCCTCGACAAAGCTGCCTCGCCTAACCAGCTCACCAATCTTGATCCGACAATGCTGCCTTGCACATTCCGGTTCACATAAGCTACCTCGCGTATGCTGCCTCGCCAGACTCTCCTCGCAACTCTTCCTCGCATATGCCACCATGGCAATGCTTCTTCGCCTCTTCACTTCTTCACTCCTTTGCGAACTGCCACTTCGCACATTCCCTCTTCCCCAAAGCTCTTCGCTAAAGCACTTTGCCAAAGCTCTTCGCCTTATTGCCACTTCGGCAAACCCACTCGCCACTTCGCCATTATGCCACTTCGCATTTTCAATTCGCAAAATTCCTTCTTGCACTTTGCTGACTCGCCTTACCAAATTCTTCTAAGTTAAACTTTTGCCTGAACATCCTAAACTTAGCCAGCTCGCAAATGAGCTACAAACATCCAAACTTGCTAATTCTTTTTATCACTTTAAATTAACATGCAGGGGCACAACATATCAAAATTTCAAATAAAAAGAATCATCACACAGACTGTGGTGATTCTCCAAAAGTCACCTAGACTCCAGCCCCAAAATCTAACCGAATAGCCCTGATACAAATCACTATCCACTGAGATATGCTTTTCCAAAAATTCTGAAATTTTACAGCCATCATCTCAACATGTAAAGGAATATTTTTCATGTTCATAACTTCAGCTAATACTGCCTCAACCATTCTCAGTAATTCCAAACAGACACTGCATCCCTGTAGAAATTTTCAACCAGACCAGCCTTGCTCAAATAGGCACAACTCATCACATACACAGAAATTTATCAAACCCTTTTACAAAAGTAAATCTAAGACATAAATTAACAAGTTTTGTGTTTTACACTTCACCAAATTATGTCTTTAAGAATATGAAATAATCATTACTGTATCCTGCAGCATCCAAAAGTAAAATTTTCTGAAATTCTCAACATTCTCATTTAAAATTTAATAAATTCTCCAAACATACAAAATAAATAAATATACTACAAAATGGAAGATATTACATATGTCCTCATTCCAAATTCTCAACTGATGATAACCTGACCTCAAGTTTATCTTGGAGAAATGACTTGCACCCTGCAACTGATCAAATAAATCATCTATCCTTGGCAAAGGATACTTATTCCTGATAGTTGCCTTATTGAGCTGTCTGTAATCTATGCACAATCTTAAAGAACCATCCTTCTTCTTCACAAAGAGTATAGGTGCACCCCATGGTGAACTGCTGGGTCTGATGAATCCTTTGTCAAGCAAATCTTGTAATTGAGTCTTTAACTCTCTCAATTCCATTGGTGCGATACGGTATGGAGGAATAGAAATTAGTTTTGTGCCAGATAGCAACTCAATACCAAAATCTATTTCTTTACTTGGTGGCAGACTAGGTAACTCTTCAGGAAATACATCTGGAAACTCGTTAACAACAGGGTTCTGCTCCAAATCTTTCACTTCCTTTTGAGTATCTCAGACATAAGCCAAATATCCTTGGCATCCTTTCTTCATCAATCTCCTCGCCCCTAAGGCTGATATCATATTATATGGTGCTTCGCTCCTCTCCCCTTGAAATTCAAATTCCTTACCTAAAGCTAACTTGAAAACTATCTTCTTCCCATTACAATCTATGGTAGCAAAGTGCTTGGACAACCAATCTATGCCCAAAATCACATCAAATTCCAACACAGGCAATTCAACCAAATCTACATTCAAATTCTTACCACCTATGCTAATCACACATGAGGGATAAAAGTTTTGAACTTCAATCTCTTCCTTTAAAGGAGTAGAAACAACCAACACAGTTTCAAGCAACTCACAGGGCACATGCAATTTCTTAGCAAAACATGATGACACAAAGGAATGCGTTGCTCCTGAATCAAACAACACTTTAACATTCAAAGTTTGGATCTAAAGAATACCTATAACAACCGTATTAGATGCCTCGGCCTCATGCTGTGCTAGAGCAAAAACTCTGCCTCTGCTTCTACCCATGGAAATTGATCCCGAAGCCTAAGCCACATGCTGAATTGACTATCTGTCAGCCTCTAAAGTCCTGCCTAAAATGCCTCGGCCTGCACCTGGCTGCTGACTAACACTCCTCTCCCTATTCATCTAAACCGTGGTCTGAGAAGCCTGAGGTCTACCTCCAAAGGATGGTTGTGGACAATTCTTAAGTTAATGACCTTGCTGTCCACACCTAAAGCATGCTCCTGAAGTATAATGACAAGGCCCATTATGAAATTTACCATATGTAGAACACAAAGGTCTAGGAGTCCTAGGTGGTGCAAAGCTAGCTGAACCATGACTCATCTAAGAAGTGGGTCCAGGGGTAGTCCGACTCTGTTGTGGTCTCTCTGAAGGTCCTCTATACCCACTTCTAGAAGCTGACTGATGAGTCACTCCCATTATTTTTATTCCATTTTCGTATTTAGAAGAACTACCTACTTTAATTTTCTTCTTCTCTGCTCTTTCAAATCTAGCTTCCATTTCTCTATTCTCAATTACCCTAGCCTTATCCACCAGCTTAGAGTAAGAGTCAAACTTAAGAGCAGCTAGGAGTTTAAATAGTGGAGCCACTAATCCTCTGCGAAACCTCTGAATCCGTGCTGCTTCTGTAGGCACCAGAGCTGGAGCAAATTTGCTTAACTGACTGAACTTCCTAGCGTACTCTAAAACACTCATACCAGGTGTTTGAACCAATCTTTCAAACTCCATAGATTTAGCTTCTCTCATGCTCTCTGGAAGAAATTTATTTAGCACCAATTCCTTGAATCTCTCCCAAGAAAGATCTTCATTTCCCCGAAGCATACCAGAAATACTCCTCTTGAACCAATCCTTGGCCTCAGCTTTCATCAAATAGCCCACAAACTCTATAGCTCTTCTATTGAAAATCCATAGAATCTGTACTTTCTCTTTGATTTCTTATAGGAAATCTGTAGGATCCACCTCACCTCTATACTCTGAGGGCTTAAGCTTAAGAAATCTCTCGAATGATACCTCTTACACTTGACGCACAGCGGGTGGTGGAACTGGAATCTTTGGAGCCTGTACTGGAGGTACCTGCTGTTGCCTTTGCTGAGTAATAAACTCAGTTAACATTGTATAATTCCTTTACAACTATTCTAATTGTTGAGCCATATTAACCACATCTACTAGTGGCACAGGAGAAACCTCATCTCCTCTACTTCCACCCACAGAACCTTCTTTAGAAGGCAAATCTCGTCTAAGATGTCCTCGACCTTATCCTCTACCACGTCGTGGAGGCATCTCGATACTGATAAGAAGAGAAAACAAGATCAAACACACTACGCACACTTAATGTGGATATATGCTAAAGGAAGACACAACTGGACAAGACACGAATCTTATGCCTCGTAATCATCTTAATCAACACTTATACTAGGGCTCATGCTCATCTATCTATCTTCTATATTAAGGATTATAAACCTATAGCTCTGATACCACCTCTGTCACACCCCAACTCTAGTGGTACGATGGTCCTAGGGCAAGGATAGGCTTAAGGTCACCATAAACCCGTAGAACACTCATATCCTGGATCTCATACACCATACATATCCACATCATAAATAATTATCATTTTAAATACTCATTTCTATAATTCATGCAAACACCATTCATACATTTACATTCATCATCATATGATTTCCTCTTGTTCCTTACCGATCAAAAGATACATCCCACATTAATAAGGAATAAGGGTAGCCCAATTTGAAATAATCCATACATCAAAATTATATCATCCTCAACAACTATTTACAGAGCTCTAGAGTATACTCTTTATACATATATATACAATACCATAATACAAAATAACGAATATATCTCAAAAGAATTACTTAGAGTCTTCTCGGAGGAATGAATCAAGAAGCTCTGTCTTCAATATTAGTTCCCTCTCGAGCTATACTATCACCTGAAATCCATAGAAGAGGAGTGAGCTTTCAACTCAATAAGATATAAACATGCAAGGTAAAGGTCAGGCCAAAGGAACATGGATAAGAAAATATCATAAGATCATACTTACAAGAACATAAGTGCTCACAATTGATTAGCACTGCTAAATCATATGATAGAACTGTAGAGTACATCAGTAGCCTTGCTACCTTATCACAACAGAGCACATCAGTAGCCTTGCTACCTTATCGCAGAACATATGCTTGGCCAGGCACATGCCTAAAGCTCATGGTCCCCTCTAGGTGGAACACTGATAAAAACCCTATCAGCTAGGTTCCCAAAGTGCACAATGGACCAATGAATTTACTCTCATTGGGAGGAGCGTTCTATACATATACATATCATGGGTCATATAGCTTGAATTTCACAAGAAATAATATTGGTCGCAAGACCATCAACATATAAACATGAAATTATTCAAGTTAACAAATAGGTCTTATAGGAGTTTAGTCGAAGGAAGAACGACCAAGTCATTTACACATATATAGTAATTACATGGGACAAATTTATCATTTGCTTGAGAATATCATGAGAATTTTAATATATAGGTGCACAGTATAATATTTCAAAATAGAAAGATCATTTAAATGGATATTAGGAAGATTTGAACATTCAGTTTCAAGAAAATAGTATGCATATGTCATGTTTATACTTACCTTGAAGTAATTTATCCTCGATTACATATATATTCAATAATTTCCTCTATTTCAATGAATTCTCTTCTCTTATGACAGTTCCTTAAATATTCACAATTAGGGTTTCCTCAGTTACTAATACATAATATGGTTCCTTATAATTTTAATCATCTTATAGTTTCTATTATTGCTTCCTAATATCAATTTAATTCATCCCTTACAGAAAATCTGGAAATTTGAATATATTTACTATTCATGTCATTATTCACCAAAATTTCTAAATTTTAGTATCTTCCATATTAATCAAAATTAATAGCCTTAAATACTCATAATAGGTTCTATGTACTCATAAATAATTATTCTAACTACCAAAGATCTAAATCTAAAAAAAAAAAATGAAATTTGGAGAAATTATCTTATTTTCCCCAAAAATCAGTTCTAGAAGGATCTGAGCTTGGAATGATGATCTAATGCCTTGGATGCGAAAATTTAATGATTTAATGCATTAACTCTGAGTATTAATGTACTAGAAAATAAATGGAACAGATTGGAGAGAGATAGGAGAAGAAAATAAAGAAGAAAGAAGGAAAAAGGAAGGAAGTTATAACGAAAAAAATGACTACTACTTCTCTCTTTTAAATAGGATACTGTCTTACTAATACCCACTTCACCAAATTTTCACTTTGCTAATTCTCCACTTCCCTAATGCCACCTCGGCAATCCTACTTCGCCAATTCTCCACTTCACCAATGCCACCTCGGCAATCCCACTTCGCCAATTCTCCACTTCGCCAATGCCACCTCGGCAATCCCACTTCGCCAATTTTTCATTTCGCTAATGCCACCTCGACAATCTCACTTCACTAATTCTCCAGCTCGATCAACCTTCTACCATCTCGAAATCGAGGAGCCATCTCGCACTAACTATTTCTGCCAAGTTGGAAACCTTCCTTGTCAACTCGCACTACAACCAGCTTCGCAAATAAGCTACAGACATCCAAACTCCTCCATTCTTTTTGTCACTCAAAATAGACACTCAGGGTCCAACATATCTAAAATTCAGATCAAAATGAGATCTATACCATTTGTAATAAATTTCCAAATTTCACCCAGACTTTACTCAGTCTCTACATCTCAGAATAAACAGCAAACTCAGACTTACTGCAGCAAATAAAGAACTAGACAAGTTCTGATCAAGAAAGCATATCTCCTCACACACACATAATCTTACAAAACTGATATACTTACTTAAAAATAAGATATAAATCTATAACTCTTATGATTTACACTTTTCCAAATTATTCTTTTAAGGTTCTGAAAACTGACTCACAAGATCATACCTGAATACAAATTTTGAAATTCTCAAAGCATTAATCTATCCACAATCATCTCAACAAATATGCATGAAAGGAAAAAAAATGTAATAGGTATTGCACTCAGTACCATAGAGCTCTATGAGTTGACACTTATGACTTTTAGAAAAATAAAATTCTACCTTGATGTACTTGAAATTCCAAGTCGGAGAAGAAATTGACTTGGAATCAACCTTGACTATCTCATTCCTATAAAAATTATAAACCACAATAGGATGAGTATAAAAATACTTAGTGAGCATGTATACATCATTAAACAGATGATATAAGCATATGATAACAAAAGATGTCAATGGTAGTCAAATATCAATAAATACAATGAATGGATATTATCATTTCAAATTTGCTTGTCAAAGGTTAATTAATTTGCACATCAAATGTCTTTGGGAGTTTGAAATAGTTAACAATTAGATCGATGATAACAATGATCAATGAAAAGAATGACTATCAATGGTAAGCAATAAGATTTAAGCTTAGAATCAATGAACAAGAAAATAATATTTGTATCGTGTATATAAGATAGAGATAAGACAGATAAATGATCATGAAACTCATATCACATATATCAATATACAAAAACTGATCGAGTCTTATGGTTAGGACAATTAACCCTTCCTAGGTAGGGTATCATGTATAGTCAATGAGCAAATTGCCGACGGTATGTAACCGCTACCCCGTTGGTGAGGCAGCTTTGTCAAATCTCATGTAAATAGGCTAATGGAAATCAATAGCAATATTCAGTATGCATTAGGAACATTATGGTACAATCACTTTTGATTGATACACATGGGCTTACTTGTCAATCAGTGTCAATACATTTTACTAATCATGTATCCGTTTCTTTTCTTGATACAAAGGTAGCAATTAACAATAAATATCATGGTTAAATATTTGGTGTGCATACTTTTAGAAATAATTTGGGTACATAGTCATTCAAGCACAATAAGCATTTCAATATCAGTAACAATCAATGAATATGGATAATTTCAATCTTTAGGGAGATCAAAGAATGAAAATAAATACAAAGTAGTATTTAATCAAGAAGGAAACTTGTTCATTGGTTCAACATATCATGGCATGAATATGATTATACATTACTCACCTTAGCTTATGACTTGAACATTTTCCTTTTCCTTTATCCTTGATTCTTTGCCTTATTTCTTATGGTACCCATCACGTCTCTTATTCATTCTTGACTCTACATATCCAATTAATTTCCATTTAGATACTATTTAACCTAGAATTACATTACTTATACTTATATTAAAGAAAATTACTCAAATTTCCAAGTTTTAGGTTTTTTTGTGCGAAATTCCTTACTGGCAGCCTATGTTCTATTACACATATTTTTTTTTCTACACTTATCCAATTGCTTCAATTATTATTCCAACTTAAACTAAACATATCAAGCTCTAACATATCCAAAATTCACCTTATTCCCATTATTACACAATTTATAGTGTTAATTTAAACTTAAGCTCATAACCAGCCCTGCTGTCTACATTCTGCTTTGTAACTTTGATCTGGCAGATTCTGTTCTTTTGCTAATAACTCAATCTATACTTAACAAATTACTATAATTATTTTTTTATTGAAAATATACATATAAAATTATAACACATCCAAATTTCAGAATATTTGGATTATTGGACAATTATTAGTGAATTTCCAAAGTTAAACTACTGCCTTGAAATCTTTATCCAAACAGACCCTATTTCCATACCTATAATTAATTATGTACTCATCCAATTACAAAATCATGTTACATTAATTTATATTATATAAATGAACATCTTTCATGTTTAAAACTTTCTCTAATTCAGATTTTAAGGTCCTTATATTCATAAAACTCAGTAACCTATGTTCTGTTTACCAGTCAATCCAGGCAGATTACACTTATGACCTAATATCTCATAAACCAAAAATCCAATTGTAAAACACTTTTACAAGATTATAAATAATACATAAATGAACATTTTTTTATGTTGAATACTTCTTCTAATTCTGTCTCCATAATTATGTACAATAAAAACACAGTAGCATTTTTCCAGAAAATATAATTCCAGGTGAGTCACAGTTTTTACTCAATAACTCTTTTCTCACTTCGAATATTATAAATTACTCTTATAGATATCTAAATAACATATTTATCTAAAACTTTAATGTTTTAGCCATCTTCAAATTCAGTTATTAAAATTTCGTAATATTGCCTATAAGTTACTGTTTTAACACAGATTCAAAATCCCTTTTAAACCCTAGCTCATCTTCAACCTCTTTAGCTCAAATAACTCAAATATTTATCAAATTAAACAATTGAACTCTTAAATTAAACTAAAAACTGAAGTTTAAGAACCTTACTTTAAGTTAAACTCTTGGATTCCATCTTATTTGATCCCTCCAAAAAGTTTTGATGTAAAATCTATCAATATTTCTTCATAAGCCTTCTTTCTTCCATCAAATTGTTTTCCTATCTTTCTTTGATTTCTATAGAAAAGTTGGGACAAATTTTTGATAATTATTTCTTCTATATGTCCAGCCAAGTATCTCTAAAATGGCCCATCACTTTCTTTTATACACACTACAATCAATAGATGAAGAATGAAGATAAATTTAGAGTTTTCTAGAAACAAGACATTTGTCAAATTCTTGTTAAAACTTCAGAAAATATCATCAAAAATATTTTTTTGTCCTTTTTGCTGAATATACAGCTGACCATTCTAGAAAATCTGAATTTAATAGACATTTGACTTGTTGGGTCTCAAAATTTTGAGTATTTGCACTTTTGCCCCATAATTTTTCTTATATGCATTTTGACCCCAAAACTACATGTAATTTATTCTGTTTATTCTGTTTAGATTCAACCATCAACGTGGGAAGTGAAATACCTTATTTTAGGTTGTTCTATCATTTAAAAATAGTTATGGGTCATTTCTGCATCCCAGACAGTGAATTTTCAAAATTGTCCCCAAAGTTGTCATAAATTACGATTTTGCCATTACTCTTATTTTCAGTATTCCAAAATATTTTTCAACTCTTTATTTTCACCATAATTTCACATAAAATTAACTAACTTAATCCCCTCAGGTTTGGGTCAGAAATTCTAAAATTAACCGGATTGCTATTTTCTCGGCAGTGTAATTAACACCGGTATTTTCTAACAATCTATCCAAAGTATCCCGATTGAGACTCAAAAGTTCTTGAATATTACTCTCTATCATTCTCTATATATTTCAATAATCAATTAAGCATATTCATACTTAAATTAATATTATATCCATTACTATAGTCTGTTATATCTATTATATCTTATGTAATTCCTCACTATTCATTGCTCTGTCTGCTAGGGTATTATAATATTTTAAGATCATTTGATATCTTTATTTAAGGTATGTGCAAATAATTATTTTATGATAATTTAGTTTATTTTTAATTGAATTTAAAAGATTAAGAATGAGAATTGAAGATATTATTGAGTAAAATTTTATGGGATAAAATTAGATTATGATTTTTGAAGGTTTAAATAGATTTTTATTAATTGAGATTCATACAACAATTTATTGTGGTTTAGTTATTATAAGATTATATTGTTTATTATATTTACATATATGAATTATTAGAGATGAAATTAATGATTGTCAAGTTAAATAATTGATATAAATTTATGGGCATTTATTTAAAGCTGTGTTAAAAGACTTAATGGATATTAGGTTCACTATTATGAGTATAATTGGAGTTTGATATAAAATTTTATGGTGAAATTTTACTATAACATATTTTGATATGTCTAGTTACTTCAGTTTTAATTTGAACACGATCCAATGGTCGGATCATTGTGAGTAAAATTTTGAGTATTAACTGTCGATGACTCAATCTGTGTAGTCCAGTTTTGATGATTGAATTATTAAAAATGCTTATCAGTATCAAATTTATCTGAAATATAACTATCATATTTCTTATGATGTCAGTTATATATCATAAAAATTTGATGATGATTCAATTATTAGATTATTATTTATAAATTTTTAATAGTAGAATACTTAGAATTAGACGTGTGAAAATTAATTATAAAGTTAAATTTTATTTTGAGTTATTTCATGGTCTGATGAATATGAAATTGTATAGGCAGTTCATTTAGATGTTTGAATTATGATATAAAGATTTAAGGAGGATCAAATATTTAAATTTGAAAATATTAATTTATTTTTCAATTATGTCAGTTTATAGGTTGAGATTTAGAAGTGCTAAAATTAATTTTAATTATGTAAATGCTTTTAACTCTTAAAATTGAACTTTTGTATATTTGAATAGAATTAAATATATTCACTTATAAGTATTCATATATGAATTATGTATTTGAATTTATATTAATTATACACATTATATGCATAGATATTGGAGGTAATCAATTTAACATGTCATTTATGTGAAGACTTTTAAGTGAGTGAATATATAAAGTTCAATTAAAATAATTTAATATTTATGTGTGTGACTTTTATATGAATAAATTAATTGAATTTGCTTGTAATTAGAAGTTAGGGAAGACAAGTTATATAATATTAATAATTATATGACTTATAAATTTATTTGCAATGTATGTGTAATATCTATATATAATTGTAATATCTGCCATTTTGTAGTGTTTTTATTGATTTTGTATGTTTGGAGAATTAATTAAATTTTAGATGTGAATGTTGAGAATTTCAGGAATTTCTAATTTTTGATGCTGCAGGATTTTGTGATGATAATTTTATATTTTTAAAGACATAATTTGGTAAAGTGTAAAACATAAAAATTGTGAGTTTATGTCTTGATTATAATTTTGTAAAATGGTTTGACAAAATTCTGTATGTGTGAAGAGTAGTGTCTATTTGAACAAGGCTGGTCTGGTTGAGTATTACTGCAGAAATGCAGTGCCTGTTTGAAATTACTGGGAATGACTGAGGTAGAATTAGCTAAAGGTTTGAACATAAAAAATATTTTTTTGTGTGTTGTGAAGATGACTGTAAAATTTCAAAATTTTTGGATAAGTGTATCTCATTGTAGAGTGGGTTTTATCAGACCTGTTCAGAGAGATTCTAAGGCAAAAGTCTGGGTGATCTTTGGAGAGTCACCATGGTCTGTGTATTAGTCCTTTTGATTTGAAATTTTGATATGTTGTGTCCCTTCATGTTGATTTTAAGTGATAAAAATAATTTGTAAATTTGGATACTTGTAGCTTATTTGCGAGCTGGCTAAGTGTGAGATGTCCAGGCAGGATTTTAATTTAGAGGAATTTTATTATGGCGAGCCAGCAAAATGAGAGGGGGCATTTTGCGAAGTGGCGAAGTAGCGAGGTGAGTTTGCCGAAGTGGTAATTCACGAAGAGGATATTAGCGAAGGGATTTGGCGAAGAGCTTTGATGTCACACCCCAACTTCAGTAGTGCAACGGTCCTAGGGCAAGGGTAGGCTTAAGGCCACCATAAACCCGTAGAACTCACAAATCATGAAAATCTCATCAACATCAAATAAATTGCAATATCATGTTTTACCATACATCTATCATGTCCATACATATAATCAAAATCAGTTATATCTTTCTATTATCATTTCATATCTTTCTCTTGTTCCTTAATGATCAAAAGAGACATCTCACATCACTGAGGAATAAGAGTACCCAAAAAGGTAACAATCATACATCAAAATATTCTAGTATCCTCGAAAGACTAACTGCGGAGCTCTAGAGTATACTCCAATACATATTGTATCATAATACCATTAATAAATATAGAAAATATCTCAAAAGAATTATTACAATGAAGCTTCTTGGAATCAACAAATCAAGAAGCCCGATCCTCTCTATTAGCTCCCTAATGAGCTAAGCTATCACCTGAAATCCACAGAAGAGGTGTGAGCCTTCAACCTAGTAAGAAATGAACATCAAGCAATAAGAAACTGAATATCGAATCATGGTCATGAACAAATAGTTATACATATAGGTATGAAAGAAATCATAAATTTTTCTGGAAGGAAACTTGGTTCTAATAATAAACTGGCTTTATCAAATCATGTCATAAATCAAATCATGGTTCATATTTAGAACATAGAATGCCCACAAAGAATGGCATTATCAAATCTCATCTGGAAGAACTGATCTCATATCATATCATACGTATCAGTAGCCTTGCTACCTTAACGTGCACACATGCTTGGCCAGGCAAGCGCCTAGAGCTCCTGGCCCCCTCTAGGTGGAACACTAATAAAAACCTTATCGGCTGGGCTCCCAAAGTGCACAATAGACCAATGAATTTACTCTCATTGGGAAGAGCGTTCTATCCATAGGTCATGGGTTTAAAAATCAAAAGAAGCATATTGGTCGCAAGACCATTATCATATAACATTATTCAAACCGGGTTCACAAGCAAGAACATATAGACTTGATCCAAGAATATTGATCAAGCCATTCACATTGTTCAAGTATATAAATATATATATGCAATAGGATAATCAATATAAGAATACTTGGTTACTCTACTTTCAAAGAACCACAATCAAATATGATGTTCATACTTACCTCTTACACAAATTTTCTCTTAATTTCCTCCTCAGAAATCCGCCCACTTAAAATCCCTCAATCAAATTCGAATTTCTTCTCCTAAGAAATTTTCTAAATATACAAAAATTAGGGTTTCTCCAAACCAATAATATTCAACATGATTTCCTATTAATTAATTATCTTAGAATTTCTATTCTTTAATTCCCAACAATAATTTCATTTATCTCTTAAAGAAAAACTGCATTTAATTTGCATTAAATTTTCGGAGTTACTATTCATGACAGTCTCAACCTTCAAATTTCTCCCACATTAAATACCATTAATTTCTTTAGATTACTAGCAATAAATTCTATATACCTAGAATTAATTATTCTAACCTATAGACTTAAATAAATCCAAAGAAAATAGCTTAGGAAGAAAATTTACCTTATTTCCTTCAAACTGAAATTTCTGAGATTATTGCTCAAATCTAATGATTTCTACCTTAATACTGAATAATTTAGAGTTCTATTGCATTAATTTAAGTATTAATGCCTTAGACAAGAAATGGAAATATTCTGAGAAAAGACTGAAATTAATCGGAGGTAGAAGAAAGAAAATCGTGAAACACTACTGGGGGTTCACTGGGTTTAAATAAACACTACCCCAGAAACATGCCAACCAGCTCGTCAATCTTGATCCGGCAAAGCTCCCTCGCCTAAGCCAGCTCGCCAATCTTGATCCGGCAATGCTACCTGGAACATTCCAATTTGCATATGCTACCTCGCGTATGCTGCCTCGCCAGACTTTCCTCACAACTCCTCCTTGCATATGCCACCTCGGCAATGCTTCTTCACCTCTTCGCCTCTTCGCTTCTTCGCCTCTTTGCCTCTTCGCGAACTACCACTTCGCACATTCTCTCTTTGCATAATGCTTCTTCGCATAATGCCACCTCACCTTATCCTCTTCGCCAAATCCTCTTCGCCTTAGCTCTTTGCCAAAGCTCTTCGCCTTTCCTCTTCGCCAAAGCTCTTTGCCTTTCCTCTTAGCCTTAGCTCTTCGCCAAATCCTATTCGCCTTAGCTCTTCGCCAAATCCTCTTCGCCAAAGCTCTTCGTCTACTCTCTTCACCAATTTTCACTTCGACAAACTCACTTCACCACTTCACCATTACGCCACTTCGCATTGCCAGTTGGCAAAATGCCTCCTCTCATTTTGCTGGCTCGCCATAACAAATTCTTCTACGTTAAATTCCTGCCTGAACATCCCACACTTAGCCAGCTTGTAAATGAGCTACAAATATCCAAACTTACTAATTATTTTTATCACTTACAATTAACATGCAGGAGCACAACATATCAAAATTTCAAATCAAAAGAATCAACACATAGACCATGGTGACTCTACAAAAGTCACTCAGACTTGCTGCCTTAGAATCTCTCCGAACAGGTCTGATAAAACCCACTCTACACTGAGATACACTTATGCAAAAATTTTGAAATTTTACAATCAACATACAAAGAAACATTTTTCATGTTTGCAACTTCAGTTAATTTTGCCTTAAACATTCCCAGTAATTCCAAACATACACTGCATCCCTGCAGAAACTCTCAACCAGACCATCCTTGCTCAAATAGACACAACTCAATACATACACATAATTTTGCCAAACTATTATACAGAATTATAGTTAAGATATAAATTAATAACTTTCATGTTTTACACTTTACCAAATTATGTCTTTAATAATACGAAATGATCATCAAAAAGTCCTGCAGCATCCAAAAGAGAAAGTCCTGAAATTCTCAATATTCTCATTAAAATTTTTAATAGGTTTTCCAAACATACAAAAATTAATAAAAATACTACAAAATGGTAGATATTACATTCTTCCCCCTTATATAAATTCGTCCTCAAATTTATAATAAGCTGGCTCAAATTTGAAATAGATAGGGATATCTTTCTTGCATGCTTTGCTCACTCTCCCAAGTGCATTCTTCCATAACTTGGTTTCTCCATAAAACCTTAACCATGGGTATCTCCTTATTCCTTAACTTCTTAACCATTCGATCTACAATCACAATTGGGACCTCTTCATACAACAAATCCGGTTGGATGTCCACTTCGGGCACTTACAATATATGAGAAGGATCTGCTACATACTTCCGAAGCATCGACACATGGAACACCGGATGCACCTTATCCATGCTAGGAGGTAAAACCAATCTATAGGAAACTTCTCCAACTTTGCTCAAAATCTCAAAAGGCCTAATAAATCTAGGAGACAACTTACCTTTCTTGCCAAACTGTAGAACTCCTTTCATTGGAGAAATCTTTAGAAACACAAGATCTCCAATGGAAAACTGAAGATTCTTTCTTTTTGGATCGGCATAGCTTTTCTGTCTACTGAAAGCTATCT
>CANXYC010658623.1:0-29127 GCA_948193065.1 Aleurites moluccanus | reverse complement strand
ATAAATAATTATCCATACCGATAAATAATTTTCTCATAATTACCTTAATTATTTACTTAATAAAAGACAGTCTAAAAATTATTTCTTCTACCATAATTATTAAATCGGTATCCTAAACCCACATTTAATTTATAATATGTTCTCTAAAATATTCCATAATATCAAACTTAATTTTTAGAGTTAATAAAAACTCACTTTGCCTAAATTTTCAGAAAAAGACTCGGACTGGAATTTTTTCGGTCCGAGCTCTAGTTTCCGATCAAGGCAAAATAGGTGCCAAATGAAAGCTTGGACTGAGACGAGTGCACTGGTGGTGGAATCGCCGGAAAAGGAGGTCGGAATCGGCCGAAAATTGCGTCGGAAGGTTCGGTAGCACGCCTCCCGATGACGGCAAGTGTGGCCGGCTCCGGTGACGGTTTGCGACCGGACTTGTATCGGTGGAGTCGTCCGGGACTGGGCTCCCTCCTGGTGCGGGCGGTGACGCTAAACGGCGACCGGACGGCAGTAGATCGGAGAAATTATGTTTCTCTCTCTCTCTCTCTCTCTCTCTCTCTTTCTTTCTTCTGCTGTTTCTGGGAAAATTTTGCTTCTTGCAGAAGCACGGGTCTGATTGGTTATTTTTAAACCAATCAGATCCCTGTGCTCTATTATTTTTTTTTTTACAGCTTAATATATATATATATATATTCCTTCCTTATTTAAACTGAAACATGGGGCTAGCCTGGTGATTGAAAGGCTTAGCTTTCCTTCCACCAGGACTGGGTTCGAATCCTGGCTGCAGCTATTCTTTTTTTTTTTTTTTCACAGATATTACAATAATCATTTTCAATATAATTATTTATTAATATAAATAATTAAATGAAGGGTGTTTGTGAAAAATATAAATTAATTATTTTTTTTAATCTGTATGAAAATAAAAGTATGATTTTTTTTTCAGACAGAGATAGTAATAATTTTAATAAATACTAGAATATAAATTTTAAGACACTCATCATTATTATGAAATTTAAGATAAATTATTATTTTGCCTTTTAAGATTTAAATTAATTAATAAAGTGATTCTTTATTTTTAAGAAATTAAATAAACAGTCTCTCAATTTTAATTTCATTAACAAATTAGTCATTTCATCACTTTTACTATTAAGTATTTATATAAAAATTAAAATATTTTTTATTTACAATTAAATTTTGCATTTTTTTTTATCGATTTGGTTTAAACCAAACTGAAATTTAAAAAATCAAATTAACCGAATTTAACTTTTGAAAATCAAACCAAATTAAATTTTAAATCGAATTTAACCGAATCGAATTTTTTGCAAGATTAACCTAACTAACATATTTTGGTTTGATAATTTAGTTAACTCGATTTTTCAATAAATATATATATATATATAATTATTGAAATATATATATTTTTAAATATATATAAAAAATAAATATATTATATATATAATTCAGTCAGTTGATTATTTTAAATTTTTTAAATAAAAATAAAATCGAACTTAATAGATCAAAATTTATAAAAAAAAATAAATCGAATCAACTGAATTTTAGATCAAATCGAATCAAAGCGATCAAATTAAATTTATTCGTTCAATTTTCGGAAATGATATTTTTTAGTTTCTTAAATTTGGTTTGTTCAATATTATTTAGTTTCTTAAAAAAAATGATCATTTCATTAATTAAATCAAATATGAGAGTATTTAAGCTAATTATTCTAAACTAGTTATAGTAAAAAAAAAAATGAAAAACTAAACAAAATAAACCAATAAAAGCTGAAAAAATAAATCAATAAGCAGGGATAAAGATTTTGAGTTGATCAGCTAATTAGAATTAAATTTATCAAAATAAATAAAGAGATAATTATTATGAGATCTTGTGTTTTATTATACTATATTAAAAAATTTATATATTTCAAAATTATACTAAAAAATCTTTGTATTTTAGTTTCATTATAAAATCATTTCGTTCATTTTTTTATTTTTTCGTCAATCAAAAAACAAAAGTAAACTTTTGATTATAATATATTTTTCAATACCTAAAATACCTATATTATTTACACCCCAAATTAAAATGGATGCAATCCATTCTCTACAGCATTACTCTAAGCAATGCTTTCAAAGATGCAAAAACTATGAATATGGGTGCCAAAACAATTAATTCAATGCTTAGCGACCTTAAAATTGAAGAGATGTAAGAACTGGAAGCAGTGACTAGTGAGATGGTCCGCATAAGAAACAATCTCAATGTCAATTTTGGCAATTCACACAAGCCAAAGTCTTTTGTCCCAATTCAAATATCAGTTGAGTTGTTGCTCTCCTTTCTATCCATTCTTGAGCCACCTACTCTTCAATAATCAATCAAAAAAATCAAATTAAAATAGAATCAACTTTTTTCAAAAGAAGCATTTTTATGGATAGAGAAATAATTTTTTAAGCTCTTTTCTCACTCGTCTTCTTGTTTTCTTCGGTCTCTTCTCTACCTTCACTTTCACTGTCCTCTTCCGTTTTACTCTGCAATTTCTCCGCCTTCTTCTCCAACTCCCTCATATCCTCAATTTCCTTTACTCTCTTTCTCATCTCCTTCTCCCAATCAAACTCTTCATTTTCTCCCTCCTCGTTGTCGTCACCATTTTCCTTATCGCTATCGAAATCAACTCCGTTTATTTTCAAATTTGCTTTTCCTTGCACTACTACTCTTTGACTCCTCGCTTCACCATCTGATTCTAGGTTCTTCCCAATAAGAGAAGCAGAATAGGTGTGAGGATCCTTTTTTGAAGGGTTCAAAACGACATTGATTGCTACTGTGAGGTCTAGTTTAGGCCTTTACTTGAAATGCAAGTTTGAAATGAGAATCTAAAAAGCAAACATAAGCAAAAAATGGTAAATTACTTGGTTTGATGAAGAAGATAAAGAGATGTATAAAGTATTTATAAAGAGATGTGAAAGTTTTAATGTTGATAAGTCCCAAATTTATCATGAAAAGGCTAAAATTGCAATTTTGCCTCTTGCATACCTTCAACAATCTCTTTCAAGTAACCTTTTTACTCTTCATTTTTCTTTCAATCTCTTCCTCCACTTGCAACACCACTTGCAACACCGCATCCTATTTCCTGTTAGTATTGAGTTTCTAACAATGGGTGTTGTTTTGGTGATGAAAATGGGTTTTTCTAACTATGGGTTTTTATTTTATTTTTTAATATCAAATTGCCATTTTATTTTTTAATTTTCAATGGTTTTAGTGATTTTTTATGGAGAATGGGAGTGAGTAGCAGTAATGGTGGTGGTGGTGGTGGTTGTACTGAGATAATAATTTTGGTGTTGTTAAAAGTGATAATTTTTAAGTGAAAATAAAAATAAAAATGAGGGATAATATTGACTTTTTATATTAATTTAACGGATTTTTAATAGAAGGATCTCAAATTTTAACGGAATCAAAATACAAAAATTTTTTAATATAATTTTAAAAATATAAAATTTTTTTAGTATAATATGAGAAAATAAAAAGATGTCATAGTAATTAATCCATAAATAAATAATGGATTTAACTATTGAATTTAAAAACACAAAGTCTAATGATTTGTTTAAACTATCATGATGGCGTGGCCATGTGTTTAATCAATAATGAATTCGCAATTTTCTTTGAGTAGTTATTTAATTAATCAAGTAATAATTACAAGGCAGAATGTACATTTTGACAATTGAATTTTGGTAAAAGAATTATGTGGTATTCTGTACTTTTAATGTGTCTGATTTAATTTTTAAATGCATTAATTTTATTTTATCTTGAAAAAATATATATGACCATTGGTATGTATGTGTCGTATATTTTATTTTAATTTTTTTTATTTATAATTAACAATTAGAAAAAAATATTATTGGACTCGTACATCAGTTATTAAGAGTTTATTTCATTTTTTGGTAAGTCAAGGACCGAATATATATTTTGGTACCTAAATTTTATAAAAAATTGTGTGATACATTATATTTTGAGGAGTACTGAGAATTTTCTTTATTTTCACGAGCAAGTAACCATTTTTTTCAATGAATTGTGAAACAGATGCTAAAGGCGTATGCAAACCTGTTATCATTATCATCATTTTCCATAACATGTTGCAACAACCTAAAATAAAAACATAATAATAAAATGCAGTACAAGAAAAGTAAAACCAAATAAATAAAAATAAAATTTAAATAAAATTTTCATTACCATTTTATCTTTGGGTAAAGAGAAAAATAAATTTTGTTCTA
Source organism: Aleurites moluccanus (assembly GCA_948193065.1). Classification (NCBI taxonomy): domain Eukaryota; kingdom Viridiplantae; phylum Streptophyta; class Magnoliopsida; order Malpighiales; family Euphorbiaceae; genus Aleurites; species Aleurites moluccanus. The sequence goes on along the minus strand of CANXYC010658623.1, from coordinate 24,877 downwards.
AATAAATATATATATATAAAAAAAATATTCTGAGGCCAATATTTTGAAACTACACATTCCACGGTTGATCATTGTCACACTATAAACATCAAACTTGAAAGTGATTCAAAAGAAAATGAGTAGTCCAAATCTCTATGAAATTATTACTGCAGAAAGGAAGTTGCTTAATTTCTTCCTTGACTAAAATCTTTAAGAGTTCATCACTGCTGTGAATTAAATTTATAAATGTTATATGTTAGTCTTATACAAAAAATTAATTCACAAAAGTACAATCATTGCATGAAAATCTACACCTTAGCAAGATGAATAAAATTAATGAAATGAAGTTGACATATTACTCTTTGTCGTCCCACCAAATCAATTTGTTTCCCATAGTTGTGATCTTGTATGGTATTCATTAAAGGGTCTAATACTTCACACTTGCCCCTTTTGCCTACTCAAGAAGATAGATGATTACCAGGAGACGCCCAAAAGTCAGGCTAGTAAGAAGGCCAATTGATTAAGCCAGCTTGTGAGTTGTGAGACAAATAGCTTCACATAAAAAAGAGGATCTCATTCAACTCTTACAAATAAAAACATTGCAAAATTAAGATTTTTTTTTTATTTGAAAACAAAAATGAATAATTTTTTAACTACAAGAAAATAAATTTAATTCAATGAACAAGTTCCTTTACATTGACTCTAGAATATGAGCCACCTTAGAATCTCCATACTTGAATTTCATCTACAAGAATTATAGATTACCAGAAATAAACAAAAATAAAGAAAAATGGGCATCCAACAAACCCTTGGTTATGGAAAATTGTTCTGATAATCCAACTTTCTTATTTCTCTGGTCTTAAAGACAAGCCAAGAGAAGTCCTCTGCAACAATTTTTCATTACTTCATCAATCTTCCATCAACCTTAAAAAATTCCGAATGTTGATGGAAATATCACCAAAATGTGTAATTACAGTCCATGATTAATCCTTGTACAAACCAGCGCATAGCTCCATAATTAGCCCCAAAGCAACCTCACAGACTTCTTGAATGGAAGTTCATCTCGCTCTCTAGACATGTAAAACCCACCAGTTCCCAGATTATCAATGCACGTCCTTTACTCAAGTAAAATAGAAAATCAATATGCCCGTAAAATGTTCGATTAAATTCCTCACCCAAATGTCACAAATTGGAATACATTGTTCAATCAATAATTTTTTTTTTTTAAATTTAAGGTTTGAGTTTGAATCTAAAAAAATGTTTAAAGGCTATGCCCAAAGGAGTTTACCCAAATAAAGAGTGCATATTACATTCATCCCAATATATAATTAATTTGAATTTGAAGTTTCTTACAAATACTTTAAGGGTCGGTTTAAATAAATAATTATTTGAAATTATTATAAATTTGAATTTGAATTTCATTTATAAAATTAGGGGCATTTATAGTTTGATTTAGTATGTTTAATATAAATAGTTTTAACCAAATTAATTATATCAATTTGTAAATGATTTAATTGCTTTAAAGTTTTTTTAGACATAACTCATGAACGCTTAGAATGAAAAAAAATAATTTATATAGTCAATCCCAATTAATTAATTTGTGACTAAGGTTTTATTGAGTTGAATTATAAATGATTTAAACCATATACAAATTAAGTAAAACTAAAAATTATCCAAATCAATACTCTTAAATTTCGATTTGGATAATGGTCGGTTTGAATTATAAGATAAAAATATTAAAAAATTAACTAAAAAAATAAGTGTTGTATAAATTAAAATATTTTTATAAAATAAATTATATTTCAAATATATTTAAAAACAACTAAAATAAGAGTAATTATATTTTAAATAGATATAAATTTTATACTCTCTCCATTTTTTTTTATCTGTCGTTTAAAATTTTGCATACATATTAAGACACTTGTTAATTAAAATCAAAATGACTTATTAAATCTTATATCCTTAATTTTATCTTAAATTAAATTATTATATTCTAATTAAATGTTATAAGGATAAAATATGAAAAAATAGATAAATATTAGTTTGAAAATTTAAAACGACAATTAAAAATAAAAATGAATAAATTTTTAAAACGACAAATTAAGAAAAAAAAAAACGAAGAGAGTAATATATAACAAAAGTCAACTTAAAAAAATAAAAAATATATCAAAATTTAATATAAAAAAAATTCTATAAAATTAGAATTTAGATACATATAAATCAAAATATATAATTTTAATATATTTCATTTTGATTTGATTTTAGCCCGTTTTCATATATTATTTAAATCATAATCAACTTAAAAAGTTCGATCTAACTATCTCTTTAAATCAATTTGAATCATATTAATAATAAAATTATGATTTTTGGTTTGAATTAAATATGATTAAATTAGTTTGATCGCTTCAGCTAATTTTTGAGTAATCTTATGTAAAATCATAAAAAGCAGACATAAATTTTAAATTTTCAATAATTTCAAATAACTATTTATCTAAATGGATCCTAAAATCATTTGCATAAATTATTATTAAATTGATCAATTTTTATAATTTGTTTACCTAAATTAATTTTCTCATAAGATTTAATAAAGCTTGATCACTTAAATTTAAAATTTTCTAACTAATTAATTTAATTAAATTTTTGAACATAAATACAAATCACTGGTCTTGCTCTTTTTTTTTTTCTTTTTCTTTTTTTTTTTTTGATAAAATTTTATATATTAATTAAAAAATGATAAGTTAAGTGCATGAAAATAAGACAAATAATTATAAAAGAAAAACACATATTCTCAATACATCCATAAATCACAAAACTTGAAAAAGCAAGATCAAATTAAATTGAAAATAAACCACCAAATTCATGAATAAATAAGAAATAAAATCATAATAACCCTTTAAAATACTAATAAATAAAATAATTAACCTTAAATTTCGGGTAGACCGAATCAAGCTTCAGATATCATCTTCCGCTTCAAGCACAAAAAGCTCCATGAAAGAAGCACAAAAAACCTCGTATAGAGGTAGCATAAAACCATAAGACTAGAAAAGAAAGAAAAGAGAGAAATCAAAAAACAAAGGGAAAAACACAGATCTATAGATTATATAGTGTAAAATACTAGTTGAAGGGCTATCACCGGCCAGATCTGTGCAAAGAAAGAAATAGATTGCAGAGGTTGAGCGGCCAGAGAGAAAAGGAACGGTAGTTTATAGATCAATGTGTATTGGTCTTGCTCTTTATACCATTAGTTGTAGGCAAAATAAATAAATTCCAACTGCTATGTTAAAACTTTTAACAAAGGAATTGTTTAAATTGGTATTATAGATATTAATTAATAATGGAACAAAAAATTGATCATTTATGTGTATAACAAAAACTAATGATCAATTTAATTATCATTAAATTAGTCAAAACTATAGTAATTAGTAAGGGTGAACACGTTTTCATCCATTCTAGGCATTTGAAAATTTTCAAAATCATCCTAAAAGTTAAGGATTTCATCTAGAATGGTCCCATATATAAAAAGTCTTATATTATTTTGTTCCAAAAATTCAGGATAATTTAATTCGAAAATTTGATATTTACGATACTAAATTTCATCAACCAAAATTTTTCGAAGGCAAGATTCTATTAACTAAAATTTTTCTAAGATAAAAATATATTATAAAAAAATATAAAAATCCAATTCATAAAAAAAAATTTAAAAATTAAATATTTTTCAAACACAAATAAAATTTATTAATTTTCATAAAATAAAAATACATAAGTTTACATATTATCAAACACTAAAAATATATATATATATAATAATACAACTATTGATATAAAATGAAAATTTAATTTTAACTTTTAACTTGTATAAAATTATAAATATTGATAAACTAATTAGAGTTGATTTAATGATAAAAATTTTACAAAATTAATATTTAGTTAAGAGTAATATATATTATTAAAAAGATAAAGATTTAGGATTAATTTTGTATTTTTATTCTTTTAACTTGTATAAAACTGTAAAACTATTTAAGTAAATATATTTACAAGTCAATTAGAATTAATTTAATGGTTAAAACTTTATAAAATTAATATTTGATCAAAAGTTCAGTACAATCTTTTTTATATATATTTATATTTTTTCTTTTCAAGACATAAACTAATATATTTATATATTTTTCTCTTTATTACATATTCTTTATATATATTATATAATAATATTTTTAAATTTTAAATATTTACATATTAGTTTTTTTCCTCTTCAATACATTTATGTTTATATGTATTAATTTTTTTAACAACATTTATAAACAGTTATTATGAATTAACAATTAATAATATATGTAAAACAGTAAAAAGTAATAAATTTGAGTACAACTCTCCTCTAATCATACATTATTTTTTACATAAAAGTAATATATGTAAAAAAAAAAAATAATGACTGTATATATTGCGAACTCATTATATGGCTTAGCTTTATAAAATTTATATCTATATATATAATTTTTAAAATATATTATATTCGCTCCTTTAAAATTTTAAAATATTATATTGATCCCATCAAATTTTTAAAATTAATTTTTATATATATATATTTTTTAAAATATATCATATTATACTCTCAAATTTTAAAATTTTTATTTTAGATTACATATTTTTCTAAAATATATGCATTTATTCCCTCTAAATTTTTGAAATTTTGTACATATATATTTGATAATTTTTTCTTAAACTATTTATAAATTATCTAAATTTTAAAATTTTATTTGTTATCAATATATTATTATATTTATATATAAATAAATATTTTATATTATAATAATAAAATTTAAAAAAAATTATATTAATCTTAAAAATCTAATTTTTTTATCCATGATAAATTTTACCCCCTAATTTTTAGAGTCTAGTTTTATCTCTGTGTATATATAAGATACTAATTATTTTGATTTGGTTTGATATAATATATTTTAATTCAATTCGATTTAAATATAATAATAAGATTCAAACTTATTTTCAAATAATTTTATCGATATAACTCAATTGAAAAATAATTAAACAATATTTTCGATTTGATTTTTAATAATCCCCGTGATCCGTGGTCATTACCAGTAATTAGTTTCACTCATTTACAGTACATGGAAATTTTCAATTTTCCAAACAACTTTCCCGACCCTAACTACTTGAGCCCAAGATAAGGCCTGCTTAGTGTTTGTCCAGCAAGTATTCTAAAACCTACTTATAAAGATAGATGGATAATAGCTGAGGCCTGTGGCCCAAAAGGTAACCTAAAAGCAATCAACAACTATAACCCATAGGAAATAGGGATCACATTGAGGTCTATATTTAAATCGAATACATGTTTAGATATTGCTTTTCATAAATTCTTATGCAATTCATTTCATTAAAAAAAAAAAATTAATAAATTTTTGTGTTAAAATTCATTAATTTTAATAACTTATACCCCTTGTTAAATTTAAAATTCATTGTTAAATTCTTATCAATTTTAATAAGATTTAATTTAATTAAACTAACATAACTAATTTCATTTAATTAAATGATTTTTTAATGAGTACCGTAAAAATACTCATTAAAAATATTTATTTTAAATAAAATATAATTATAAAATAATTATTTTAAATAAATATAAAAATAAATTAAATAAAAAAATTAAAATTTTAATAAAATTATATTTTATTATAATCACAATTATCCTAAATAATATATTAGAATTTTTTATTTTTTACTTATTTAATTTATTTATTTAATATTATTTAAATTTTTATTTTTTAAAGAGTGTTTTATAAATTATTTTTTAAAAAATTGTTAATTAAAAATATAATATTTAAAATAAATTTCTATTAATACTAAATATAAAACATATAAATTTATGTATAAAATTTAATAATGACTAACTTGGCGAATGCAATGACATCATAAACTTAAAGTGTGTCCTAAAATTTTATAATAAAAAACGTACTTAAGTTAGCACGCCTGTCATGTGCACGTACAACTTGGAAGTATTTTACATTTTCTTGTTCTTTAATTAACAGACATAATCCCAATTAAATAATATATTAGACGTTTGTGGGTTCCACTTTTAACTGAAAATACTTACATTAGATTGCTGCTAATTTTATATAAAAAAAATTAATTAATTAACCCTCTCCATCATCTAACTCTATAAAATAACATAACATTTTATGTACGTATTGTGTTCAATTTTGTCTCTACATGATTTACTTTATTATGATGTGTGTTGTGGCTTTAAAAGAAGAGTATCATTATAATTAATGTGATGTCTTAAGTCAGGGGAGTGTAATCTAAGCAACTTCTATTGTTGGATTAATTTTTTTTAACAGTCTAATTGATACTTTTATTAAATCATTAGTTTTTACGGCATGTATGAAATTTTAAATTTTTTTTATAAAAATAACGAATTTTTTTAATGAATATCTTAAAAATTGAGAATATAAAAAATATTAAATAAATAAATTTAAAAATAAAATAAATAAATAAAAAGTAAAAATTTTAATTTATTACTTAATATAATAGTGATTATAATAAAATATAAATATATTAAGATTTTTTTATTTTAATATTTTAATGTTAATTAATTTATATTTTTTTATTATAAATTATTTTATAATTATATTTTATCTGAAATAATTACATGAATATTTTTAGAGCATTCGTTAAAATAAATATAATATTTTTATCATAAATTCAATTTGTTTGTTATGATGAAGATTATCTTATTAACAATTCAATTTGTATTATTCACAAGTTTAGGATTCACTTAATTAATATAACCTGAAAAATAAAAATTAAAGATATAGGAGATTTTGTTTTCAGATTAGACGTAGCCTAATCCAATTAAGATTCATCCCTAAAGTATGAATTGAAATTTATCTTATTTGAGATAAAAATATACTTATACTTTGTATATTTTTATTAGAGTTAATTACGATTTATTAAAATTAACGAAATGATTCATATATTTACTTAGTCATTTCATTTTGGTTTCATCATATGAATTATTTTTTTATAAATTTTATTAAAAAAATAAAAATAAAAATAAAAATAAAATAATTTTTAATACCTAAAATATTTTTCTTTTATTTTCTTTTAGATTAGAGGTATTATCCTAAAATAAAATTCATAATTTATATTTCTCACTTTCCCTGTATATAAACCCATAATTATAAAAAAATTTCTATAAAAAATTAAGTTTAAAAAATTCTTATTAAATAATCAAAAATTTAAAAATTAATTATTATTTAATATCAGAAGCTTGTCGAAATTAACGAAATATTTATTATTTTAATATAGCTGATTTGAAAAATTTAAATGTAAATGAATGATATTTTGATCATTTTATAAATATTTAAAGATAAAAATAAACGTAAGGACCAATTCGTTGACATAATCAAAAAATAAATGGCTAAATAATAAATTTTTCAAAACGAAAAGATTATTTCATTAATTTCGATAAATTTTACTGATTAAATAATAATTAATTATTTTTATTATACTTAGTTTGATTATTAAATTAAATTAAACCCTTAACTCATCATGGGCAAGGCAACCAACTAAAAGAACAAGTGATTTTTTAAAAAATACAGAAAAAAAAATATATATTTCATTTTTACTATGAAAAAAAAATTCAAAAATATTAAATATCTAAAAATATTTTTTTAAAAATATTACATATTTATATACCAAAATATATATCAAAAATATTATATATATATATACTAAAGATATACTACATATATATTAAAAAATAGTAAAAATGAAAAAAAAAACTGTAAAATTAAAAAGAAAATAAAAAAACAGTATATTTATATAATATTCCCAAATAAAAATTCAAGCTACTTATTGGGTCTGGCCAATCCATTAACGAACAGCTTCCTACATCTAATTTGTAAAATAATCTATTTTAATGACAATAAGTTATCAATGTTTTTGTTTATTTGTTGTAACTTATTCTTGTTGCATTATATTGTCTGTGTAGACAATGTTTTCAAATCCAATAAAAATTTAATTTAATTAAATTAAAATTAAATAAAAAAATAATGAAATTAATATTTTATAACATAAAAATATAAATTTTATAAGAAATTTAATAAAATAATTTAAAATAAATTTAAATGTAACAAATTTTCTTTAATGAGTAATATAAAATATAATAATTTTAAAATTTAAAATAGTAATAAAATAAATAGATAATAATAATTTTAAAAGTAATATTTTTTTTTTATAAAAATGAGAGAAATTTAATTTTTAGGATAAAAAAATTAAATTTATTTTTTAATAAATTATTTAACTTTTATTGTTAATTTATGTTTGAAAGTGGTTATAAAAATTAATTTTATAATATAATTTTTGTTGAATGATATAATATTATTTTATGGACAAATTTATTTTATATCAAGTATCATCGTATATTTTATAATTTTTTTAATTGGATTTTATATTTAAAATTAAATTTTTATTAAGTTCAATATAAATTATATATATTTTTCAGTTTTTTCTTATAATTTTTCTTATTATTCAATTTTTCTATAAAAAATAAAATCATGACATTATTAAGCTAATTTAAAAACGTATTATTATATATATTTAATTTATAAACTTAAAAAGTATATCACAAATGTTAAATAATAACTAATTATATATTAGTACCTCCATTCGAAAAAGATAGACTCACTTTTATTTTTTATCTTTCTAAAATTATAGTCCATTTTTATTTTGGTATGTTAATTTACTAATATATTCATATTTAATATTTCATCACACCACTTTTTTATCAATAATTAATTAATTAATTAATTTTGTTAGACTAAATAAAATATGCATGTTAGGAATATGAATATTTGATTAAAAAATAATATATTAATTTTGATAAAATATTTAATTTATTAGACTATTATTTTCCTCTTAGCTAAAATTTATTAGTTATGGTGAGATTTAACATTAAATGAAATTTTATTGGTAATAAAATTTTATTGGTTTGTAAAATTAATATTAAATAATATAAATGAAAGATAACTATTTTTATTAAATTAATCACTTTTATTAATTCGTGTGAAAATAAAATTAAGCCTATTTTTTTTTCAAATGGAGATTGTAATAATTTATTACAAGTGTTTATTAGTAAGTACTCTTTTCTTCTTTTTTTTTATATGTCGTTATAAAAATTCGTCCATTTATATTTTTAATTGTTATTTTAAATTTCTAAAACAATATTTATCTATTTTTTCTTATTTTATCCTTATAATATTTAATTAAAATATAATAACTTAATTTAAAATAAAGTTAAATAAGTTATTTTAAATTTAATTAATAAGTATTTTAATATATATACAAAACCTTAAACGACAGATAAAAAAAATAAAAAAAATAATAATTATTAAGTATTAACCAATGCTAAATAATTAATTAGTAAATTTTAAATAATAATTAATAGTTCTCTCTCCGTATTTTTATCTGTTGTTTTAAAATTTTAATTATTTATATTTTTAATTATTATTTTAAATTTTTAAAATAATATTCATTTATTTTTTCTTATTTTATTTTTATAATATTTAATTAAAAATAATAACTTAATTTAAGATAAAGCCAAGGATATAAGATTAAATAATTTATTTTAAATTTAATTAATAAATATTTTAATATGTGTATAAAATCTTAAACGATAGATAAAAAAAAAATGGAGGGAGTAAATATTATGTATTAATTTATTAAATGATAATATTAAATTCATATTTTTTAATATAGAAAATGACTTAATTATAAAATTTATTATTATTTAAATAATTATTAAATAATAAATGTATTTATAAATTAAGTGATAATTATTATTTACGAGAATATATTAAAAAATTGACTGACACCTAAATTAATTTGGCCGAATTTGGCTTCACTATCTACCGCCGTCTCACTTTGTATATGTTTTTTTCTTATATTTTTTTTTGGCTTTCTATGGATTATTTGGCTTCTCACAGCTTTTGAACGCATATATACACACATACATAGTGTCTTCACATTGATTCCGTATATGTCTGTGCAGCTCCGCTCACCACGGCACAACTTAGCAAATACACAGGAACGTACCCAACCACCTGCAGTCTCTTCTTTTCTCTATTTTTTTTTGTGCCGATGACTCTTATGACTCTTCCTTTCCCTAATATTCACTCCCAATACTCTTCAAATAACAAAATCCTACCTCTTTACTTATTTCCTTCACCGATTGTAAAAACCCTTTTCCGGCGACCCCCTCGGAGTGTCCGAATGGACTCAGCCGAAAGACAGAAAGACAAGATTGTCGTTGTTATGGGAGCAACTGGGTGTGGAAAAACAAAACTGTCTATTGATCTTGGCACAAAGTTCCAATCCGAAATCATTAACTCAGATAAAATGCAAGTCTACAACGGACTTGATATAACCACCAACAAAATCCCGATTCATGAGCGACTCGGTGTTCCTCACCATTTGTTTGGCGTTTTTGATCCGGATGACGGCGAGGTAAGTTCTTCCGAGTTCCGTTTAACGGCTGGGTTGGCTATTTCCGAGATTGTTTCCAGACAAAAGTTGCCTCTAGTAGTAGGTGGGTCCAACTCATTTATTCATGCTCTTGTTGTTGACCGTTTTAATCCGGAGATTGATATATTTTGCGATGGGTTATTGAAATCGAACCCGGTTGCGGTTTCGACCCAGTTAAGATACAGGTGTTGTTTTCTATGGGTGGATGTGTCATTACCTGTTCTATGCGATCATTTATGCAAGCGAGTTGATGAAATGCTTGAGTTGGGTATGTTTGATGAGTTATCGGAGTATTATATTTCGGAAAAATCGGCGATTCAACCTGGATTAAGGAAAGCAATCGGAATACCAGAGTTTGACCAATATTTTAACAAGTACCCACCGGGGACAGGAAGAGGGGAATGGGACGAGGTACGGAAAGAAGCATGCGAGGCGGCGGTGAGGATGATAAAGGAAAACACGTGTCAGCTAGCGAAAAGACAGATAGGGAAGATAATGAGATTAAATGGGGAAGGGTGGGACCTACAAAGAATAGATGCAACGGAGGCGTTCAGAGTGGCGATGGAGGCGGCGCAACCATTAGATAACGGCCGAAAAAGCAAGAAAAAAAAGAAAAAGAAGAAGAAGAAGAGGTGGATGGAAGTTTGGAAGAGAGATGTAGTGGAGCCAAGCATGAAGATTGTGAACCGGTTCTTGGAGGAGGAGTAGGTCTTACATCCAGCTTTTTCCAGCTATCATTTTTCCTTTTTTTTTTTTTTTAATCTCTCTCTCTTAAAAAAATACAAAAATACAAAAAATTCAGGATTAGATATTGGTTCTCATTGTTGAGACCAAAATGGGCAACCAGTTTTGCAGCATTAGGACACCTTTGGTTTGGGCACTATCAGAGTATTTCATCTAATACTAAACATAAGGAGCAAGAAAAAAAAGTAAACTTGATTAGATTCTATCAAATCTTCTACTAAACAGAAGAAAGATTTTTGAACCAACATTAGATTATTTCCACATTAATTTCATGTTTAATTAAATTATCCCTTTTTATTTACTAATTAATTTAATTTTGTAATATATTTATATATTTATATGAGTATTTAGCAAAATTTTTTAATATAATTATTAATTTTTTAATTATCGTTTGATTATTAATAGTTATTAATTATTAAATATCTATTAGATAATTAAATAAATACTAAATATTTATTAAATAATTATTTATAATTAATAAAATTTGCAGCGTTAAGATTTGGAGAATGTCAACTTAGATTTAATAGGTTTTTAATTAAATTAATTTCTGAAGTTGCTCATAATAAACTCATATAATTAAAGATAACATTAATACTTAGAAGAATGTAGGTAGTAGCTCCATAAACTCAGGCGAAACCCCAATATTTTAATAACAAAATATCCTTCACAGTAATTATCTAACCCCAAAATCTTGTGTGAAAGTTGATTTTTTCTTTTGAAAATTCTAAACTTTATGTCAACCAAATGCTATATTTTATTAAGATTTGCTAAGTATTTGTGCACAATTTGATGATGGTAGTGTTAGTTATTTCTTCCACCTTAAGCATACCACTCAATAGTAGTTAGTTGTTTTAATGAGTAAAGGATTTATTATTCCCTTGAGAAGATGGATAATAAGAATCAATATTAATATTAAGACTTTTCCTAACATTTAATTAATCAATTAAAATAGATGAGCATGGCTGAGAGGCTTCGCTGTTAATTTGGGAACATGTTCTATTACAATGACAAAACTATAGTGTTTCATTTGATCAACACTAGCTTGGAACAAGGGCATTCGAGAGGTTCTTCTGGAATGTAATAATACAGTTGTAGTTGATATGATAACAAAAATAAAGAGGCAGTGGTGAACAACTTGAGTGCCTTAGTCCAAAACATTAAGAATATTGTGACAAGAAATTGGAGAATTAAGATGATCAGCCATACTTACAAAGAAACCAATTATAATGTAGATTGGTTAGCTCTTGGGTCTATTCTCCTCACTTGGACACACTTTTTGAAGAATCCTTACAGGATATATGGAGTATGCTTTTTTTATAACATCTACGGAGTTCATTATCTTAGAATGTCCTTAATTTAACTTGAATACTTTTCTTTCCTTTATTACAAAAAGGAAAAAAAAAATTAAGAGTATTAATTATTTAATTAGCAATAAATAATTATGACCAAAATCAAATGAGAAATCACTGAAATTGTAATTTAAATTTAAGAAATAAAAAATTTAGAGTTTAGACTTCAGTTGATTATTATCACTTATGACTCACATATACTCAGTTAATCATTCAAATTCATTGGAATTAAAGATGAGTCTTTGTAAATTAAATAAAATCTTCTCTCAAGGCAAATTGCTCGTATCCAATTCAAACTCATACATATTCTCGTGATTATAAGTATTAAATCAAATTTATTAAATTCAATAAAAAAAATAAATCATCATTTAAATATATCTATATTTTTATGTGATAATACTCTTAGATTTATTGTCTCCATGAACTAATATTATACTTATATTCTCACTAATTCATACAATATTTTAGATTGTGAAAAATATTGGCCAAGTATTCACAAACATAAAATTCAAGGAAGATGGATTAATTCCAAGCAAAAAAATCACAAATAATAGAGCATATGAACTTGCGTAGGTTATGTCTAATTGCGCAGTTTGAGGTAAAGACTTGACTGTTGAATTAGGATATATATTGTATTGCTAATCAATCTCTAGCTAAGAGTGAATGTTATATAACTTGATAATAATAAATGATTCAAATAATGCAGAACTATACTGGCAAATTTTGTCATTATAAGTATAGAGTTTTGCAGGCAAAACAATAATAGAAATACCTATAAATATAATTTGCCACAGCTTAAGAATGAGCTATACTATACACACTAGCAATCCTCATCTCAGAAGGCAAAAGTTCCAAAATTTTTCTTGGAATATTCTGCAATAATAATCATGGATTTTTATAAGTTAAATCATAAATGTGAATGGGACCCAATATAAAAGGTAGGTTTCAATCATATTCACAAGCATTTTTGATAGCTCTTTAGATTAATTTTCTCTGAAATTTCACATTTTTGGTCATATAGAAATCCTGTTGAAACTGCAGGGAGAAATGAGCTAAAAGAGGAACTCTAGAACATAGAGTTGGTGATGAAAATGGGTCCCTATCATAGGTAAGACTGCCCTATATATACATATATAAATTTAGTTATATCCAGCTCATGTGATGGGATTCAACTCGACTGCTGAATCTGTTCAGACTTTATATGCTTCAATATTGGAAGTTAATGAGGTAAGAATTTCTGCTAAAATTGGCAGAGTAATTTTGACTAGCCTATCGATATAATAACAAGTGCTAATCATAATTACTATAATTAGGTTGCTTTTATTCTTTATTAATTTATAATCATATACACTAATTAAGTAGGTAACAAGCATTTTCACTATCTTTTAGCCTAACAAAACCACATAAGAAGTGGCTAAATTTTGTTGATAACATCTTTGATTTTGAATCCAATTTTTATTATAGTAGTTTGGTTAATTAATTTCACATTAACTTATTCATTTATGTAACTTATTCATTAATGTTTTGTTCAATTAAATTCTTTTGACTATGGCATTGGTGAAACATATAATATTACTCTTCTATGACTAGAATTATAAAAATAATTTCCTTTTTTCTAACTAGTGTATTAATCACGCAATATAATAAGTGTTTAAAATAAAATATAGAGATTTTAGGATTTTTGAATTTTTATTAAATGAAAATTGCTTCTAAAACACTAAATAAAAGACTTAAATACAATTTCAAACCCTAATCTTGAAAAAAAAAAAAATAAAAGACAGGTTTAAAAACATAAAAATAAAATCCAAAATTAAAATTGGTATGTTGAAATTCTAAACGGATGATTTTAGAGATGAAAATGGAATTATTTAAACTATTCCTAATAAAAATCTGTTAGATTCGAAAATCATTATTTATTGATATATTATGGGTCTCGTGACTTATCCCGAATAAAAAATTATGACTATTTATTTGTCTGTCGATAACAAAATATTATTTAAGATTTCATTTGGATTTTTACTTATTCAAATGATCTGAAAACTTCAGACTAACTTCTTCCACATTATCTAACGACACTTCTTAAAAACAAAAAGTTCATATAATATTAAATAGAAAATTTTAAAAATAAAATAAATGAGTGAAAAGTGAGATTCTGATTTATCACTTGATATGATATTAATTATAACGAGATATAATTTTATTAAAATCTCTTATTTTTTCTCATTTAATTTGTTTTTATATTAATTAATTTATTTTTTCTTAATATAATTATTTTATAAATATATTTTATTTGACATTACATATGATAAATAAATTGCTTGTTGTAAAATAAGAAGTCTCATATACCGGGTTACATTCTATAAATAATTTTACTGGTTTAGTTTAAACACAGAGAGAAATTAGTTGCTTGGAAGAAATTGGCTGTCAATGGCATGGAGTGGAATGTGGTGAAGAACATGTTTAATGGGTTGTTCTTTTGCCAGCAAGCAATGCTGCATGGGAAGACTTTTCTATAATTTTTTTTATAGAAAAAAAATTAAGCATTAATTCTCATAAAAATAGAAATAAACTAATATGCAGTTTGATTAGTAAAAAAAAAAAAAAGCATAACTAGCTAACTCATTAATTAAGACAAACTTTTCTTTTTTTTCTTCTCATTATTAATTAATTCTTTAATTTATGGTGATCATGATCACACATATATAGGTCTAGCTTAGCTGAATGAGAAAATTAGGTTAAACCTACCAGCTTGCACTAAGCACAACAAGCAGGGATGGATAAGAAATGCACAAATTGCTAAGTTGCATGTGCTATGTATGCAACTAATAATAATAATAATTATAACAAAAAATAATTAAGACAATTGAAGACTATGAAGGTACATAGCATATGTACATAATTAATCTTAACTAACAATATACACACCTATTATTATTATTATTATTATTATTACCACCTAGAGTACGTTTTGAGAGGAGAAGAATAGACAAAATTTAGTTATTTTTTTTAAGAATTTCGAATGATTAGACTATTTTTATAAGAATCATGATATTAGTAATTAATGCTAAAAGGAATAAATTTTTTTTTGAGACTTTATATTTATTTTTAATAAGTCGCATGTCTAATTTTATAAGGAGAACTTAAATCCGAAACCTCCCCAAAAAGCATAAGCTTCTTACCACCTATATTAGATTTAAAATAATAACCTAATTAGTTAATAGTATAATTAATTTTTTAATTAAAAAAAAATGTTAGAAGCATATAAAGATAATATTCAATGTTCATTGTTCATCAAATTAAATATAACTTAATTTAAGTGGACATTATTCAAATATATTTACAATGTAAAATAGAACCATCAAATAATATCTGCACTCTACATGTATGGGATTTAAACCTAAATTTTTTAATCTCAGGACTTCAATCTTATCAATTGAATTAAGTTATCATTGGTATATATATTTACAACTTGACAATATAGAACTTTTTATGCTGAATTGAAGCAGGAAACTTCTCCTCAATAATGGAGCCACTAGAGAGAATTATGAGACCAAAGGTATAATTATGGAGTTCTGAAACAATAATGAATCCTACCAAAAACAAAACTATACTATTGCAGATGCTTGGTACATTGAACAATATTAGTTTCTTGCTATTTTAAAAAGATTAATTATTCATTTACTTATCTAAGAATTATTCATGAACTGCTTATATTTTTATTTGATATTGGAGTTGTCATAACTAAAATCTCTCGTGATTTATAAGTTGTTTATATTTATATAATATTAGAGTTGCCATTACTAAAATCTCCTGTGATTTATAAAATAACATGAAATAAGAAGGGATCAAATAATTATCCACATGTAATAATTCTTATTAATTTTGGTTAATTTTTAAATGTGAGAAAAATTATTTTATTTTCTCAAATTTCTATTGAAAAGTTTAATGTGGGATAATTATTTATTATATGAAACAAATATTTTACTATTTATGCAATATAAATTTCATACATAACGAAATACTATTATTTTGTGTTAAGAAATAATTATTCTATTACATTTGTGCCAAACTAAGTCCCAAGATAATAATAATAATAAAGTAATAGTGGTCGGAGCTTGATCAAGGTAAATTGACTGAATCTCTTCTTGGAAGGACTTGGACCAGTATTTTAGATTTTGACCAACAAGGCAGTTAAGTAGAATGAGAGGGCCAAGCCAAAAATCCTCTGAAACCTGAGTTAATAGTTTGAAGATAAATGAATTTTGAGGAAGAAGACATGTTCTTTTTCTAGCTCTAGAGAGATTTTTTTAGTGATAGAAATATATGAGAAGTTGTAGAATTTATTTACTTTGCATTAGTTAATGGACTTCCCTTTTACACTTCCCATCCTCTACCGTTTGACTAATATAGGTGGACATGTGTCAGCATCATAAAAGCAGTAAGGTGGTGTTTAAACGGATGTAACATATAACTTTTTTTGTGTCAACCTCTTGATGCTATGCAGTATACACTTGGTACTACATCAAAGGAAAGAAGACACCATTTGTGTGTTGTACCACTAGTCTTATCCTAAAATATTTCTTCTTACTTATCGATAGGTAATTGCATACAAGACTTCTCATTAGGTCTTGTATGAGGCGAGGAGGTTAGTTCCTCCCAATTGGAGAGTCATAGTATGTGAATGAGGATAGCGAGACATTTTGTATTTGAGCCGCCTTACTACCTAGGTGTTTTGAACCTTTCAGAAATGAGTTTGGACCTTGATAGATCAAGAGCTCAAGGCCTATTGAAGGGTGAGTGAAACGTCTTCCTCGTGAGCTTTTTTATTTTTAGCTCAATGAAGAATTATCACTTTTTATTTCTCATCAAATAGGTTTTGTGGGATGGGTTAGAGATTTTGTATTCATATTTCATTATAATTGGACTAGGAGATTTTAGGGACAATAATAAGTCTTTTTTGTATAGTCTAATGTTTTCAACCATGCTTAGACTCATCTCATCTATAAATCAGGTTTAAATTTAGGCTCATATTTGACTTAATTGTTAAATATAAGTCAATCAAACCAAATTTAGCTTTGTGCAATTTTATATCATGTAAGATTTATTTATTGAGTGTTTGATTTAACTGTTATGATTAAGCTGATAGATTTCTTATTCTCAATAGTTAGGTCAATCTGTTTTGATAAATAAAATAAAACAACAATTGATAGCTGTTGAGAATCCAAACATTTGTTATTTTGAAAAGCTCTATTTTAGAGGTTTTTTTTTCTAATAAGTGCTAATTTATTTATATCACACCCCTTACTCTACTGTCATGATAGGGAGTGTGACATATAAAGAATGTTTCTTGAAACTGTATGATTACTAGAAAACTGATAATAATACCTGAAATTCTTAAAAAAATAACTTGATAGAGTATCTAAAACGATTGTAACATATTTATGGTTGTATAATACTATTACACAAAGGGATAAATCTAGAATTATATAAACTATAGTTATCCAAAATAATATATATAACCCAGCTAGCTAACCAAAAATAAAAAGAGAGATTGTTGGCTCGACCTTTGCTGTATGCTGAACAATTGAGAAGACACCGCTAACTCTGCTGGATATCTATTGAGAATGATTTGAAAAGTATTAATATATGAGAGGTGAGCAAATTACAATGCTCAGTGAGTGGTAAATATATAATAAAGGGGAACATGATACTGTTTTCTGCATATAATTTACACAAAATATTTACAAAATATTATTATTCTGAAAACGAATTGCACAAAAAATCATCTATCACAAAAAATAAATCATAAAATAATTTTAGGTAAAACATACACTCAACACATATAAACAATTTGTAGATAGATAAGCTGACATCTTGGGCGCATGATGACATCTGGCAGCACCAAAAATAAACTGGTCATACACATGTGCAGAGCTACCCCCAAAGGGCGACCACTTGATATACGTTTCAAAGATTATATATACATCAAGTGTTGTCCCAAAAACAGTATTTGATATCTGAGAGTTATCCTCGTCAGAATAATTTTAATTCGTCAATTACTCTAAAATACCCGTCATCTAGGTATATCTATCAAATATATACATATATGAGTGTATTTAAAAAAATATTTGTACTTAACTGTGCAAATCAATCATTCTTTATAAATCAAACACCAAACGTACCAATATATGTTTTCAACTTTAATATATAAAATATCGCATTTCTAAAATTTCGATTCAAATCAATTTTCAATCGGAAATCCATTTCTTAAAACATATAGCATATATATTAATAAAATCAATATTATAAATTCACCACTCACTTGACAAAATGATAGAAAATCTATCAGAGTGGAACACTTCGTTGCTCCAAACTGATCATTGGGTCAACTCCTATAAATAAATAAAAATTAATATTGAAATATGAAAATAAATTCTAAAATGTCATAATGCATGAATTATGCAGACTCTAAAATATCTAGCCTAATTTCTCACGAAAATTCGACAGAATTTTCTCTTAAAAACTGTCAGCTCCAAAAATCAACATGCTTAAATAATCACAATAACAGTCTATAATGCAATATTAAACACCAATTATAACCTATAACGCTATTTTATATCTAACTAAAATAAAATATACGAAATATGGTCAAGATTCTAATTGTCAATGATTAATATTTCGGGTATCCAAATAAAAATCTAAAAGTGTTTATAGATTCTTTATACTGCAGGGAACATTTTGATATAAATATTACTAATTAAAACTAACTAATTGAGAAAATCCTAAATTTAGTTTAAATCTTAAATTTCAAAATTAATTGGTTAAAACTAAAAATTAACCCAATTAAATAACAAATTCATATTTTAAACATAAAAAACTATTAATTACCTGAGTTAAACGATTGAAAAAATTAAAATTTGATATTCGGTCAAAAAACAAAAAAAAAATAAAAAAAAATATTTTCTGATAAATATATATATATATATATATATATATATATATATATATTAGGGGTTAGCGGTGGTTATCAATCTATCACAATTTAAATTTAGACTATCTTATCTCTATAAAAAAAATATTATTAATAAAAAAAATTCAAATTAATTTTTATATAAGTATAATGATAATAAATAATTATTAAAATAATATAAATAATATTTATAAAAATTATCATATTCATGTTACTATATAATAAAATAATTAATTACAATTTTCCAACTACTAATTTTGTCATGATCCTAACTAGAATCGAAATCGGGATAAAGCTATATATTTACCAAAACCTATAGCAAGTCTAATCTGTCTATCAATCTGTAATATCCATCCATTTATTTCTGTTATAATGAACATAAATTTCCAAATATAGGGATCATGTTTTGCTCTCTTTCTCTCTCTATATATGTCACATATCAACAAAGTAAAGTTACGTGGAAAATATTATAAAAAATAATAAATTGGAGTGAGCATTCGATTTAAAAGTAAAAATTATTATTTATTTTTTATTATTAAGAGAGGTAGTTTTTTGAGTGGCTTATTATTATTATTATTATTACTTAAAAATAAAAATTCAGATATTCTAAATTTTATCATTTTTGTGATTTATATCATACATTAAAAACTAAGATATAATTATATATTAAAAATAAATTATATTGTCATTCAATATTTTAAATTAAATTTTCATCAATAAAATAAAAGAAAATTTACTTATTAATTAAGTCAACTCTTAAGATTTTTTTTCAAAATATAAATAAAATTATTAATTATATTATTTTTATGATAATTTAAAATTTGAAAAGCATAAAAAAATACCTAATTTTATTTATTAAATAAAATGTAAGATACAAATTTAGATTTCTTTTTTCTTTTTTCTTTTTAACTCATAACTATAACGAATGAAACCTATCGATTTTTATCAAGTGGTGCCCTAAGTTGGGAATAATTCACAAGCAACTCCACTCATTTGGCAGCAAGATCCATGCTTAAAGGTGAAGCCCGCTAGCCATTTTTGAAGGACAAGTGAGAACAAATGCTAGCTTTAATGAAGCTGTCCAATAAACTAGGCTATTTCTTTGGTGTACCAGGTACAATGATTTTAGACCGTTGGATCTATAAAATTAGATTCTTATCATTTATTATTTTAATTATAAATTAAAAAAATTAATCATGAAATTAATTATGGATTATAAATTATAGGCTTCATAAAAATTGAAATCGAATATTTATATTTATTCAAAAATACTTTTTCTTTTTTATTTTTGTAATTATTACTTTTTTATCTCAAATTTATAAGCTTTATTTAAAAGTGAATTTAGTTTTATTAATAAAAAAATCTTAATTAATAATTTGAGACTTGTATAAAAAAAATTATTTGTTATACTTATTTTATTTGAAAATTTTTTTATTAGTTAATTTATATAAAAAAAAATGTAGACCCATAAATTACATTGTAATTTAAAATTTTTTTAAGAAAAAACTATGCATTTAGATATTTTTGAAGCATGATTTAAATTAGTATATTAATCTGTAAAAAAATATTATTATACTGAAAATAGACTAATTTCTAATTAAATTGATAAGACCGATTAATCCGGTGCGATTCTAAAAATAATGATATTGGTTGTATAAAATGTTTGTAATTTCATGAATGCAAAATGTTTGTAATTTCATGAACGCAAATATTTAACATTTTCAAAAAATTTACTACTATTAATTTTATGCCTCTGAAAAAATAAATTAATATATTATTATGTAATAAAAATATGATATTTTTGAAAATTTAAATAATTCATTTATAGATTAATCAATTAACATGACTTTTTTTTTTTAAATAAATATTAGAATTTGTTTGACTTAAAATTATATATAGAAGGGTTGTATGCTTATATTTAGTTTTAAATATTAAAATTATTATGTAAGTATTTAGTATTGAGTTTAAAGTGATTTACGTAAACTGCACTTAAATTTTATAGGTTTTAGGAAATTATAATTTTAGAAAGATATATTTTTTTTTTTTTTTTTAAACTATGATTTATAAAAAGCAATTATAAATTTTTTGAAAATATAAAAAATAATTTAAAATGACAATTTTTAAAAGCATATCATAACTCAATTTGAAACAAACATTATATATATAAAATCTTGAATTTGTTACCTTTTCTTTAAACTTGTGAACCAAAACATTAAAAATGTCATACACTCACTCACTAAAATCTTTATTTTATTTTTCATACTAATATTTTTAAAATTATATCAAGAGCTAAACTGATTTAATAATTAATATTCAATTTAATTGATTTAATATATAAAATAAAATTTATATTTTAATACAAAACTAAGATTCATATAATATTAAGATAAAAATTTTATATGGGTTATATATGCTACTTAAATATAGTCTTGATTAAAAAATTAAATAAATATATAAAATAAATAAAGAATTATTGAAATAATTAATGTAAATAATAATGAAATATATCCAAAAGTAGGGTAAAGAAAATACTTTATTTTTGAAAAATAAAAAATAATGTGTAATATTATATCTTGTCATACTTATTTTATTTTTATGAGATTCATGTACATTAACCATAATTAATCATCACAGTTATAATGAATCAGTGATGATGATTTAACCATTTCAATTCAAAGGCTAATATTATCAGGTACACTATATACTAAATACACCACAGTTGGATCTTATAAACTAATGTTTTTCATACAGTAAAATTTTTATAATGTTGTGTAACACTTATTATTTTTTTTTTATTGTCTTGATTAAATTAATATTTGGTTAATTAATATTTTTTTAATTTATAAAATTTATAAGTTTTAACGATATTAATTTATAAAAGTTTTCCTTTTATTGTGATTCTAGAATTATAAATAAAATAAAATTAGATTAAAAAATAATCATAAACCAAAAAAAATAAAAAGGAATGATGGAAATGGTGAAATGGGAGATCCAAGGAAGAGTATAAAAGAGTGAAAGACAAAAGCATAGAAAAGAGAGCAACAAAAAGCACCCTTTGCTCATAATGTTTAGAAAAAAACATTAAACATAACTAAAGCTAAACAAATGAAAACAACAGACATAAAAAAAAAAAAAAAAAAAAAAAAAACCATTACATAATATAATAGAAATAATATTAGACAGAAACAAACATGTATAATGACTCCATAGCAGAAACCAAAAAAAACAGAACAGAGTGAAAGTGTGCAGTGCGCGTGCGGCTTCTTTGCGCATGATCCTATATATATAGGGGGAGAGGCAGAATGACAGTGTTTTATGGTGAGGAGTCCAAGTCTCAATGTTTACAAGGCAAAACGATGAAATTAGGGGACTTAATTAAAATTAATCACCTTTGAAGCTACAATTTCTATGTTGACTACACGCTCAACTTAGAAATATTTCATTTACATGAAGATCTTGACATTATAACTTTGTCTTCATTTGCTTAACTTCTTTTTTGTCTTATTAGCTTAATCCTTGCCCATATATATACAAATTTCTGCCCTTTCTTGAAGAAATTCTTATGTCATATTAAAGATTAATTATTAATAATCGGACACATCGGTATATTAATTTCAATACATATTAATTAATTATTATATTTATTTTATAGAATAATTATTAATTAATATATCAAATCACTATTAATTAGTTGATAATCTAATCTAAATTAAATTTATATAAACAATTTTCCTTTTTTGGTAGGCTAGTTTCATTCATTCCATATTTTTTATTTTTTTAAAAAATGAATATAAATATTGAAAAGTTAAAAAAAAAATCTAAATTTTACTTATTTTTAAATTAAATCCTTTTAAAATTTCATGGTACAAAAAAGCTTCCTAAAATTGTCACGTTAAAAAAAATCGTCCGTCAATATTTTCATTATCTTTATGTTTGAGAATTACATTTTAATCTCTTATTTCTTAGCAAAAATTATTTTTTAATCCCTTAAGGATTTTTGTATTTTTTCTAATTATAATTGATTAAAATAAATAATATGAAATTTATTTATAAATAAAATAAAATAAAATATTATCCAATTAATATAAAATAAATAAATAAATAAATTATTTTAAATATTATTTTTCTAACTTAAGAATTTTTTTATATTATCAATTATTTTTTATTCACCCAAAATTTTGATATTAAAAAATAATTAGAAATGAATTTTATTAAAATTATATACTCAAAACCTCTAAATACTATAAAATTCATTAAGTTAAATCAATAAATTTAAAAAAAATCTATCAAATTCAGTTAAAAAAAATAATATGAATAAAATTATAGAGAAATAATACACTTGCTAAGAAAGAGAATATATTAAAATTGAATTAAATTAAAAAAAAATACAATTAGAGTCTTAATTTAGTGATAAAATGATAATACTTTAAAAATAAAGGTGAGATTACTTTAATACTAAATCATAATTTAAATCTTACCTATAAACTAATGCTAAAAAAAATTAAAAAATATAATAATTATTAATTTTAAAAAATAATAAAAGAATCAGTATTTCAATAATATGAGACATTAATTTTTTCAAATAAAAAATAATAATCATGAAATAAATATTAAATTAAGTTTAATAAATCTCATTATTTGAATCACATTTAAATAATTTAAAAATATTTTCGTATAATAAAAAATTCAAAATTTATGACTTTTATTTTATATATATAAAAATATAATTTATTTTAATCAATTGCTATAAAATAATTAAATAAAAAATAATGAGTAAAAGTCATGATGTTTTCACCTTATCCCTTTATAATATCATCTTAACTTAACACAAAATTATAGTGGGTATATATACATATAATATTATAAATCTATAAAAAGTAGAAATGATAATGGAAAAAATTTAAGGCCTATTTAAATAAGCAAGTAAGAATTAATATCTGGTATTTAGACGGCTAATCATTTGTTAAGATTATTTTGTAAATCCAATGGTTGTGGAAGTATTTCAAATTTTAACGGTTAACTATTTAAAATTGTTTTTCTAAAAAAATTATTTGAAATTATTAATTATAAAAGTTGAAATTTGTTGTGGTTAGCATTAAGGATGGAAAAATGTCCGATCTAGTAGGGATATGTTATGTCACGTTTTGATTAAAGCGGGGAATTTTTATTTTAATTAAAAAATAAGAGTGAAAATAGAAAAAATTTAAAATTTTTTAATAGGTGTGAAATGAAAATAAAAATTATATATTACGTTATGCTATATATATATATATATATATATATATATATATATATATATATA
>CANXYC010658561.1:0-11534 GCA_948193065.1 Aleurites moluccanus | reverse complement strand
ACTTTTTATTAAATTAAAATAATTAATTTTTATTTAACTATTTACTTTTCTAGAATTAAAATAAATAAAATTATTTTTTAATTATTTTTATTTATTTTCTTATTTTTATAAAATTTGAAAATTATTTTTATATATTTAATCAAAATATCGTCAACTTCTCTTTTTTTTTTATATTTTCTTGCTTTTTATTTAATAATTCAAATTAGAATATTTAAAAATATATGTGAATAATTTTATGTGTAATTTTATTTATTGATTTATTGTATATTTTAATTTAAAATTAATATAAATTAATTTGTATTTAATTAAATAATTAATTTTTAAAAGTAATTTATTTTCTTATTTTTTATATATTTGTTTAAATAATATTATTTTTTCACATTTAACAAAATAAAATAATTTTATTTTAACATACAAAAATATTTTTTAATCAAATATACAAAAAATAAGAAAATAAATTAAATAATTAAATAAAAAATAATTATTTTAATTAAATAAAAATAATATTATTTATTTTGATTTTAAATTAAAATATATATTAAATAAATAAATAAAAATATAATGTATGAATATTAAACATAAAATTATTCATATATATTTTTTAATATTCTAATTTTTTTTATATAAAAAACACAAAATATATATATATATATATATATATATATATATATATATATATATATATAAGAAATAATATTTAGGGATGAGAGTATTTAATAAAAAAAGAGTAGATAATTTTTATATTTTAATTCTGTTAATAAATTTGGTAATTCGTTTACTTTTTTCTATTTTTTTTATTAAATTTTAGTAAAATGACTAAAAGTGTCACATATATATATATATATATATATATATATATATATATATATATATGAGAAAAATATATTTTAATTATTTTAATTTTAATTGAATAAAAAAAATTTAATTAAATATATAAAAATAATTTCTAAATACATAAAATTAGAAAATAGATTAAATAAATAAAAATTAATTTTATTTATTTTAATTTAATAAAAAGTAATTTTAAATTAAAATTAATATTTTTTTAATTTTAAATAAATAAAATAATTAATTTTTATTTAGTTATTAATTTATTTTATTTTTTATATATTTAATTTAAAAAATATATTTTTTATAAATAAATAAAATTTGAGGGATTAAATTATAATTTATCAATTACTTTTCAATTTTTTTGAAATCTAAAAACAGAAATCAACGGTCAAAAATATCAAAATTATAAATTTTAATAACGTATACTTTTAAAAATATTAAAAATAAATATGCTCATGTCAAAATTTTACCATATCTTTTAGGTGAATTATGTCCAGCTCACCAGTTTATTAGTATTGTAAAAAAGCGCCTTATTTCATTAGCCGAGTTGCCGTTTGGATTTCAAGACCAACCGCCATAGAGCATCATAGCCGTTTGGATTTCTATCTAACCATTCTATTGCTTCGGTTTTCTCAAAGTCCAAATTCTCTCCATACACACACAACAAGAAGTCTCTCAAACACGCTTTCACGTTCAAAGCCAATAACATATCTGTCAAGTAATTTAATATCTTTCCGTCTCCTCCACCTACCTTTCAACTTCAAAGTATTTCAATTTTATTTGTTTCTTTTTATTATTATTTTTTCTATCTTGTCGCTTTTTTCTGTGGTTTAGAGTATTATTTGCTGTTCTACTTTAATGGGTATTTACTTAATTGTCATTCTTTGACTTGTTTTTCACTGCTTTTAAAAAAATTGGTTTTGTAATTCTTGATCTGAAACCCAATTATACTTAATAAGAAAGTAATGGTGGTGAACTAATTCCCTTATTGTTATTATTATTTGTGTATTATAGACATTTATATATAAGAAGAAAAGGAAAGGAAAGAGTTTCTTTATCTGCTCAATTAGTATTTTCTGTTTGTTATAACAAATGGAAGAATCTTCAAATGGGAAAATTGAGGAAATCCAGAAAGTGGAAACAGAGGAAGAAGGTGACAGAGCAGTTATTAAAGATGTTGAGGAACTCAAATCTGAAGTTGAATCTGTTAGAGAAAATATTGTTGATGGGAATTCTGAATCCTTGAAAGAATCCCAAGATGGAAATAACTGTCTAGAAGGAGAGGCAGAAGTTAAAGTGAGCAGTCCTCTAGTAAAGGATTCAGGGAATTTGGAAGAGGTACAGAAAGAGATAAACTCAATTGTTGAGTCAGTTGAGTCTGTTGTACCTTTTCCACAAGAACTATCTTCAACTGAGGAAGCATCAATTGAGGAATCAAATGATTCTGATGTGATTGAAGTGGGAACAAAAGAAACTGAAGAGAACAATGTAGCAGCTGATGGGATGTTGAATGGTACAAAGAAAACAATTTTTCCACCATCAACTTCAAATGAGATCGATGGAAGTGTACCTGAAGTAGTTTTAGATAGAACTGAGGAAATAAAATTGCCATCATCTGATGACAAAGATGGCTCATCTGCAATTGCAACAGATATTATGTCTAAAGGAGTTGAGGAGAATGTGTTGCCATCTTTGGATGAAAATGTTGGGGTTCCTTCAGTTTTAACAGAAGTAGTGTCAAAGGGGATTGAAGAAGTAACAGTGGGAGCTTCAGAGGATAATAATGGGGAATCTGATAGCATTGTTGATAAGGAATCTGCAGAAAATGATTCGTCGAATCAATCTGCAGAAAATGATTTGTCGAAGCTATCAACAAATGCTACTATTGTTGCAAGCAGTGATGCTTTTCCTGACGGCAAAGAAAATCCTGTCAGTAACTTTCTTTG
This sequence comes from Aleurites moluccanus, assembly GCA_948193065.1. Taxonomy (NCBI): domain Eukaryota; kingdom Viridiplantae; phylum Streptophyta; class Magnoliopsida; order Malpighiales; family Euphorbiaceae; genus Aleurites; species Aleurites moluccanus. The sequence goes on along the minus strand of CANXYC010658561.1, from coordinate 8,757 downwards.
AGATCTAATCATTGAGATTCATTATCATGTTATTTTTATCACTGAATAGATATTGCTGTCTGTTTCTAATTCCTTTACACTTGCAGCATGTTATATCTCTAAGTCACCGCACAGTGCAACCTACATCTTGGAGGAGTTGCTGTGGCCTATTTGAAGCTCTTGGACGCTCAAATAGGTAACTCAAGGTGAGTGAACTCCTACATTATTCGTCATTTCTATTCAGCTTAATGGAACTGTGAAATTCCTAGTTCAATTTTCTTTTTCTTTTAATTTTAGTCTCGGTTGGCTACTGACTGCAAATTAAGTATGATGTCTAGTAATAATATTGCTGAAATATATTGAGAACAATATTCAGAACCTTTTTTGCAGTCGCATGAGTTTCAGGCAAGTGACAAGTAGTTTGAAACTGGAGTGAATAAGTATGAATCTTATATGGATAAGAAATGAAAAGGTGTAGGAGTATTAATCTGGTGGGGTTAGGGGCAATTGAAATTTAACTACAGAACTGGAGTCTTTTAGGTTGGTACTCTGCTGCTTCTATCTGTGCTTTTGAGCTACTGATAATCTTAAATGAACTTTTCTAAACATCAATGGTGCATAAATCAGTGTGTGATAGTTTTCCGAGGAAGCTGTTGGGTGGGAAATTGGAAGTTGATTAATCAACATCAACATATTATAAATGTTAAAGAATATTATTGATATTTTATCATTGTCTTATTTGGGCGTGTCTTTCTGAATTTTACTTTGTTACATCGACTTGCCACTCAGTCGTAGTTAAAAATTTAGAGTCTGTAATGCTATCGAGTCTTTTCAGCAGGAAGTTCAGGAATAAAATTGAAAAAACCACTACATAAATTCAGACATATTTCTCACTAAGTTTTATCCAATTTATGTTTCATGAAAAATCAACCATTGAACCATATGCTTGTGTTGATTCATTCTACTTAACCATGGACTGAATAATTGGATGCAAGGAGACATATTAACGATAAGGTTGGGGAGGGCATATAAAAAACAAACAATGTACAAAATACACGAAGTAAAGATAATGAGAAAGTATAAAGCTTGTTGAGTACTTGTGGTAAGATGAAATTAGTCTTTGGCAGTGACTAGCATTATTAAATGGTTTGGTTACGGACCTTGAATGAAATTAGGATCTCAATTAATCCATTGTTGCTGATCATAAGTAAAGATTTAGTTGCAATTATTCAGTTTATAAAGTGCTGGTTAGCATTGGATATTGGCTAGCAGTTAACCGGCATTAATATAAGCAAAAAGATTATACCTGAAAATTTGCTCCATAGCATAGTATGTTAGCAGAGCTCGATGCATGTATTGAGATTCACATAGAGAACTCCACGTTGCTAGAAATACATGTGAGTGGACAGGCTGGGCATGTCGGAAGTCTGCTAATGATCTGTTGTTTGATATGGGCAGTCACAAATCTGTTCGTATATTTTGACCAAATCATCTAAAAAATAATCGCTGCTTCAGTTGATTTAAGGTAAAGCTTTCTGAAAAATGTAGACGTTCCTATGTTTATTGAGAACTGAGATATCTTACCTACTTAAATGTGTACGATGGGGTGGGAATCAAAATTTGATATCGTCAGATTTCTGAGCACTTTGCATGAATGTTTTGGTCGCTTGCTTTAGGAGAAAATCTCTGCTAGGTGCTCTGCTTATATGAAAAAAAGAAATTGCGACTTTCGCTTTTCAGTTATTGTTTATGGATCTTCTAAAATTACATTTTGGAAATTGTTTGTCGACAAGGGGGAGAAACAGAATTATGTCTGTTTCTGACCTTTGCAAAATGTTTCGGGACCCTTAGCAGAAAATAATGATCTGTTAACAGTATCTGTTATCCTTTGATCCTAAAAGTTCTGCTTCAAATGATGTTAGTTAGATATGGGGCACCATCTAGTTGGACTATTGTAGGGAAGTTTGTTTGATAAGTTTATGTTTAGTCCGTGGTTGTAAGACCCAGTTTGACCCAGCCAGTTTAATTGAAAAATTGGGAACCGTTCCACAAAGCGAACCAAATCTTACCAAAATTCAGCTATGCCAAAACCCGGAGAATACCTGGTAATTCGGCCGGATACCCAGTCGATCCGGATAGAATTATTTAGATAAATCGGATCAATTTTGTTTTATCATATTTTTTGAGCAAAAAGGCGCCATTTTGCTTTAAATGTATCTGTGAATTCCTAATGATTTTTCTTCTCTCGATTTTGATTTTCTTCTTCTCTGGATTGTCGCCCCTTTTCTTGATCAGATTTTGATTTTGATTTCCTTGCTTACAGTCGCCTCTCTTCTTTGCTTACAGTCGCGTCTCTTCCTCGACTCAAATGTCAATCTTGCTCTGTCTTGCTTTGCATTGATCTAATGGAGACATTTTCTTATTCTTGTGTTGCTTGATTTGATAGAAAATTTTGATTTTGGGTAGATTATGAGTTTTTTTTTTTTTAAATCAAAAGATAATATTATTGCATATCATATAACAGAACATTCCTCAAAAAATTGGGGGACAAAATCCTAATAATTGAGCTCTAGCATAGAATTAGTTGTCCTTGCTAGAATATGAGCAACCTGATTCGCAGATCTCTTAGTAAAGTTAACTTTTACATTATGATTTTGCTTTTTAATCTCCCAATAGTCTTCAACAATTAATCCCAATACAGAATTTCTCTACTTTGGGTTGTTAATAGCTTGGACCTTAACTTTTACATTATGAATTTGCTTTTTAATCTCCCAACAGTCTTCAACAATCAGTCCTAATACAAAATTTCTCTGCTTTGGGTTGTTAATAGCTTGGACCACTATTGGGACATCTGACTCCACAATGATATAGGATAAATTAAGAGATTTTATATAAGTCAAAGTTTCGCTTATACTTGGACCTTTTGCTGCCTTTAGGTCTTGAATTATAGGCAACATTTTTGCAATAGCTCTCATTAATCACCATCTTGGTTCCTCATAACACAACCCAATCCCATCTTGTTAGAGTTAACAAAAATAGCCACATCCATATTAACTTTGAGCCGTCCTTCACCAGGTTTTTCATATCTAGTCAATACTATTGTAGGAGATTGGTGTTGGATCTGCATCTTCTAACGTGATTTCTAGGCATCCTACCACTACAACAAACTTAAGGTGGCTATATTTAAAATGGTAGTTACAAGTTGTATGCAATTGTTCCAAACCACCTGGTTACAATTCATCCACAAGCTCCAGCAAAGCATAGCAATTAAACACTATTTTCAGCCATTCAGCAAAACCTTGGATATTTTCTCTAATAAACCCCACTCCTACTTTGTCTAACACTCCCTAGCTAAAGGACAATCCACCATAACATGTAATGAGCTTTCCACATCATGGAAGCATATTGAACAACACTGCTCGACTTGAACTCTATGTGGAACAAGTCTCTCCCTTGTTGGCAAACAATTCACTTCTGCTCTCCACAGTAAATTCTTAACTCTACCACAACTATCATATTTTTGTGATGGTTCCCCATTCTTCCAGTCATATAACATTTTGTACCCCGATTTTACAAAGTAATAGCCATTGTCTTCCTTAATCTATAACCATTTTTCCACGGTACTCCTCATGCTCAAAGGTATCTTATAAATCAATTATTTTTCTCTATCATCAAAAATCTCATTTAGGACTTCCCGATCCCATTTAAGCTCTCCTAGAATCATGAGATTAGACACACTTATTTCTTCTAAGCCAGTAGATACCTCATTAATGCAAAAGGATTTGACTCACATGGCAACCACGGGTCTTTCCATACTACAATAAAGTCACCATTACGAACCCGCATTCTACTTCTAGACTTAATCAATTTTTATGATGCCATTACGCTCCTTCATATGTAGCTTGGGTTATGGTCCATAGTAGCTTCAATGAAAGATTTCCTAGGGTAATACTGGGCTTTGTAAACCTATGTCATCAAAGATCTTTGGTCAGCTAGCAACCTCCACCCTAACTTCCCTAGCAAAGCCACATTAAAATCATGAATATCTCGAAACCTAATCCCTCCATTACCTTTGGTGATACACATTCTACTCCAACTCATCTTGTTAATACCTCTTTCACCATTTCTTTTTATTGCCACCAAAAGGAGTGTATCATCCTCTCTAGCTCATTACAAAGGTCTAAAGGCAGTGGAAAAACACTCATAACAAAGTTTAGCATTGCTTTAGCAACAGTTTTCAAAGAACTTCATTTTCTGCTCGAGACGACCATCTACGTTTCCAAACTTGCAACTTCCTCCATATTTTATCTCTCACAAAAGAAAAAAAAAAAATCTTTTTTACTTCTACCAATCATAAAGGGCAGACCTAAGTAATACTCCTTCCCATTACCCACCTCCACATCACTTCACAAACTCTACTTCTGGCATCTGGTGAAACATTAGCACTAAAAGCCATAGAGGACTTCTGGAAATTTATAACCTGCCCAAAAGCTTTCCCATAAACTTTTAGCACCTCTGCCATACATGCACTTTCACTTTGATTAGCTCTAAAAAAAGTTGTCATCCGTAAAGAACAAATGGGACAGAGGGAGCCCCACTAGCAACCTTGCAACCATGAAGATCCCCTATCTTTCTTCCATATTAATAAGAGTTAATAATCCTTCCACTATATAATGAATAAGGAGAAAAGGGGTCTCCTTGGCAGAGTCCCCTCTGAGAAAGAATAAGCCCAATTAGATCATTGCCATGAATAATAGTATATTGCGCAAAAAAAATGTCATTATAAGATCCACCCATCTTATATCAAACCCCATTTTATCATCATATTCTCCAGGAATTTCCATTTTATCCTATCATAGGCCTTGGACATGTCAATTTTCAAAGCTGCAAAACCCACATTCCCTTACCTCTTTCGCTTAAGGAAATGCATTATTTCGAAGGCTACCATAATATTATTTGTAATCATCCTTCTAGAAATAAAAGCACCATGGGCTACTGACACAATCGAGGGTAGTACTTGTTTCAATCCATTAGCAAGCACCTTAGATACCACTTTATACAAAACATTACATAATGATATGGGTCTCAAATCACTTAGCACCTATGGATAATTCTTATTTGGGATAAGAACCATGGTAACATCTCCAAGCAAGCTGAAGTAACATCATTTCCTACCGTTCCCTAACAATTTTAATAAAATGTCGGGTTCATTCCATCCAGGTCGGAAGACTTTTCTTGATGCATTTGGAAGACTTCCACTTTCACCTCTTATGTTGTAAATGGAGCCAACAATTCCCCATTATGTTCTGAGGACACAAATTTATCAACACAATTAATCACCTTATCATCCGTACAACCAGAAAAGGAGAATAAAGCATTAAAATAGCTTATCAGAATCTAATCTAAGCCATTTTGCCAATCTCTCCAATTACCTTCAGCAGCCTTCAATTTATATGGAATTCTTCTTCCTTCTTCTGTATGCCATAGCATAGAAGTCCCTAGAGTATGAATCTCATTCCTTAAGCCAAAAACGCTTCACTCTCTATCTTGTTGGTTCAAGACTTTATGGTATTTATTTTTAGCCTCTTGGTTCTCAATAATTGACGAAGCATCCTTACAATTTTAAAGACTTGCCATTTTAATCTTGCATCTCTTAATTCTATTTTTGAAGTTGGTAGTCGCCTATTCACTCCACTATTGTAGCTCCATCCCACACATCTGAATTTTCCATAGAATAGAAGCCCAAAGCTTCTCATTCCTGCTCTGAATTTTCCATAGAATAGAAGCCCAAAGCTTCTCATTCCTGCTTTTCTCCACTACTTTTGGCACTGATTCTCCCTAAGCCAACCATTTTCAAAGTGAAATCTAGGCCTAAAACCATATCCTCTTTCAACATATTTAAGATCAATAAAAAAGTGGCATGTGATCAAAAGAAGTTACCTCCAAGTTCTAAATTGTTGCCTCCTTAAACACATCCATCCAATCAATCGATGCAAGAGCTCTTTCCAACCTTTCTTCAACCCATTTATTTGTACCCCTTCCTCTCTGCTAGGTAAATTTATGTCCCTTTATACCCAAATCCACAAGCCGACTCTCCAACATTGAAACCTTAAACCCCTCAAATATCCATCTTGTCTTTGTAGCTCCACCCCATTTCTTTGAAGCCAAAATGATATCGTTGAAGTCACCCACATAACACCAAGGTAACTTGGAAACCCTAGTAAGTTTTCTCATCATTTCCCAAAACTCCCTCCTCCTATTCATCTTCGGCATCTCATAATACCCTATCAACCTCCAGCCACCCTACCTTCTAAAGTTACCCCAACATTTATATGATTTCTAGAATGCCCTATTAACTTAATTGAATTTTTAACTTTTACAAGGCTAGACCTCCATTATGTCCAATCTGGTCCACACCAAAGACACCTTCATATTCCAGTTGGGCCTTTAATATTTCTAACTTATTTCTAAAGCACAAGGTTTTAACAAGAAAAATAAATTGGGGCTTCTTATCTTTAACCAAGTCCTTTAGAACTTGAACTGCTCATTAATTACCCAATCCAAGACAATTCCAGCTTAGAATACTCATAATTTTTTGTGGAATGCGAGCATGTATCACAAGTCCCTCTGCCTCTACGTTTTTTGGAGCTACTAGATTATCTTAGGCCATATTTTGGATGATCTCAATATAGTCATGCCCATCACCTATTCCCTCAATATGTCTTCGTTTGATCTCAGTAATTATTAAATCCTCTCCTTGATTTCTTTTTTGTCCTTCCCCCTTTTGTTATGCCACAATCATTTCACATTTCTTGTTCATCATATTATAAACATGTAGCCATATCATTGCCCCCATTAACTCCGTACTTTCTTCCCATTCCTTCTACTTCATCCCACTTTACTTTTACCCTCCCATTATCCACCATATCCTGAGCTTTTGCTAACATTTTCTATTTCAACTTCCATATGCTCTATGGTGCCATTTTTGGTGTTTCTTCCTGCTTTTGGCATCTCCAATCTCAGCCACCTATCCCCTATCTATTGTCTTCGCAAAGATGCTTGCATGAAGTTTCCATATGGCCTCTTAACTTGGCCATCTGAAAGCCTCTCACAGAACCTGTCACTATGTCCAAGCTTTCCACAAATAAAACAAAACGTGGATATTCTCTCATATTTAAATCCAATCCTAGCCCATTGTTCTCCAGTTTTCTTTATTCTCATTTTCATCTTAAGTCTTCTATGACATCAATCTCAACCTGCAACTGCATATAATTCATATCCCCCAAATTGTTTGGATCTGAAGAGATAAAAGAACAATTCTGAAAAGATAAAAGAACAATATAGTTCCCAATATCTCTTCCCACCCATTCTAACCAAAATCCAACTGATAATTCATGAATCTGCACTCAAAATTATACATGAAACAGCGGCATTTTTTTTATGGCTGATTACCCGATCTCACCCTTTTCATAATTAGAACTTAGTTATCGAAGGTCCAAGGACCATTATCCAATACCCTGCATACATCTACTTCATAGAAGAATTGAAACAAAAATAGTGAAGGTCCTAAATCTTTACTACACACCCCTCTAGCTAGCATACATATAGAAGCCAAAGTTTGTTTCGTAGCATTTTTGTTTATCGGCTTATCTAAGATAAATCATCCTACAACATTCCACCTCAAATCCACTCCTTGTGTTTTTTATTCCTCCTTTTCGAACACCAATCCTCCCTCTTCCTCATTTTCAATGAAAATGTCGGTCTATTGTTCTTGTGAACTTCTCTAGGTATCCAACCCACCATTTCTCAGAGATTAAAGGTTAAAAAACATAAAAGAAAACAAGATCGCTAAAAGCAGAAAACATTATCAACAGACAAGAAAAAACCTAACTTGTACAGAGACAAGACTATTATTTATTTTTATTATGAGTCTATTTATTAATTTATTATTGTCTCGAGCTAAACCTGAGGGCATGTAATTGCTTGTCACGACCCGTTTTTGGATCGTGATGATCCTAGGATGCAGAAGATGCCAATGGCGACCGGCACCTGTAGAACCCAATATCACATATATAATCTATAATCATCAATTTATTATTCATTTTATTTAATTACCAGCCATTCTGTCATTCTAAAATTCTTACTGTAATTTAGTGCAGTTGGCTGTAATAATCATCATCACATATCACATTAGCATTATATACCATAAAACATCATCATATATATACAAATACATGTTCATATCCTAACTAACTCATACATACCCCATGGAGCAGTTAGAACATGAACACCAAAATTACAGAATTCAGAATAATTACATAGATGACAAAAGAAGGCAGAAATCCACAGAGAGTCTGAACTTGGGATTCTGCTACCTACTCAACACCTGAAATGGGTAAACAGAGAAATGGGTGAGTATATAAGATACTCAGTGAATCTATATGCATCGCCAATAAATATAGTTGGGTAACATATGGAACAATGATATCAATAGGTCAATATGAACAGTTTACTGAATCAATAACATATGGTGACAGAATAGTCAATAAGTATATCATAGGTTCGGTATAATACGGAAAGACAAATAAAGGGCCAGTACAGTATGGACTATATGTAAACATACAGTCTCTAGTAATATCAATATCAGTAAGCATAAGACTGATCAGGTCTTATGGTCAGGACCATAATCTTTCCCAGCTAGGGCATCAGTAGTGCATATTGTCGATAGTATGTACCCACTACCCTGTCAGAGCGGCAGCTCTGTCAAGCCATATTAGG
>CANXYC010658470.1:0-11305 GCA_948193065.1 Aleurites moluccanus | reverse complement strand
AAACAATTCCTAGACCTAAAATTAGGTCATACAACATGCATAATTATATATTTCATGCATTCACATATCAATTTAGCACATTATAAAGAAAGGAGAACAAATTCCCTAAAGGTCCCTATATGGTTTGGGCTAGGGTGTTACAACTTACCTCTAAAGCAGTGGCCTTCCCAAAATCAACATAACTTGCATAAAACCTTTCATTTCTTAGGTTTAAACATCCTACACAGAAATTCCCAAATAATCATTATGACAAAAAATAGAACCCCAGCTTACAAGGATCAATTCCTCAATCTATCTATTATTTCTTACTCATAAACACTTTAATTTACTTTAAATTAACTCAATTTTAACTTAGAATCATCATATATTTACTTTACAAAATTAGGGTTTTCTACCCAACCAAGATTCAAGTTCAATATTTAACATTTAATACATCAAAAAATCCATACTCATCATTTCTAACTTCAATATATTAATTTTATTCAGAAAAAATAGAAGATTTAAAGAAAATCTTTTATTTATAACACTATTCATCACAAAATAATTCAAAGCTAAATCTTCTAAATCAACCGATAAAACTTGTAATATGCACCCAAGACTTATAATCAACTTATTCATTCATAAATAACTTCAAATCATACAAAAAATTATAGTAGAGAAATTTACCTTTCCTCTTAAAACCATAAATCTCTTAAATCCATTGAGGATTTGATATTTCTTAAGTGTTTTTTTCAATAGTAATGTATTAATTACATTATTAATGCCTTAGAAAATAAATAGAATTGTCTAGGCTTTGAGGGTTATAGAGTCATGTTACCGTTAATGCTGAAAAATTCACTTCGGTAGCACAAGTTACACTAACTATATCTTGGGCTATAGATATCCAATCAATTTAGTTATTTTTTTCCTTAAACTAGAAATACGAGGATACAACATATCCAAAAGTCATATTAATATAAACAATATACAATTTATGGTGAATTTTTAAATTCAATTCTGCTACTTAACAAATATTATTCGGGAAGACTTCACTTATATAACTATAACTCATAATTTACATATCTAATTGAAAAAAAATATTTATATACATCTAGTTATATAAATGGACACTTTTCATATTTTACACTTTATCTAATTCAGCCTATAAATTCCTTAAAATAATTAAATAATCTCATACTACCTGTTGAATTAGCAGCCTGAATCAATATTATCTGGGCAGACCTCACTTATATGACAATAACTCATAATTTTCAAATCCAATTGCAAACATTATTTATATACATCTATTAACACATAAATAATCACTTTTCATATTTTACACTTTGTCTAATTCAGCCTTTAAAATCCTCATAATAATTAAACAATCTCATACTACCTGCAGAATCAGCAACCCGAATCAGTCCCGATCAAGGTGAAATGTCTCCTTACACACATAAGCATTTACAAAATTGATTTTTAGACATATAGATGAAACATAAATCTACAACTTTCATGTTTTATACTTTTCCAAATTTCTTCTTTAAAGTTATGGAAATTGAGCTGCAAAATTCTGCTCAATTAAAATCCTCAAAACCCCTTATAACAACCACGTTCACTTATTTTCCTTTCCAATTCAATGTCCAATAATCCACAACACCCAACTATCAAACACTTAGCATCCAACACTCTAAACAAACTATATCAATAGATAACAGAGTATTACCAGTCATAAAATAGTTACATATAACTCAAACAGAATCAGATATCATATAAACCACACTTAGGTTTCAAATGCATTAGAACTTACAATCCACAATTTAGAAAAACAAAACAAACAGAATAACTTCTTAAATGCATAAGAGCAGTCTATCATAAGTCAACCAATAACAGTATAGGCTAACTAGCCAACTTACAGTCTTAACCATGGATTCTCCTTTAGAGAAGTAAGACATAATCTTAACTTGATCTTTTATAAATATTATACAAATATTAGTCATTAATTCTTAAAAAATTATAAAACTTATGATCCATACTTACTCTCATCTCTTAATTATACAGTACAGGAGTTCATCCAGCTATTAGAACACATAATTTATCAGTACTATCAGTCATTATGTTCTCATAATGCAATTTCATTAACTCTTACAGATATCCTCAAAGCACAATACCATTCTATTATCAAAATACTATACAATATCTTATAAATTATCATACCTATATCACCATAATACACATCAAATATAATCAAAACATATCTCTTTCATTATCATATAAATCAAAATCTAAAATTAATAGACAAACAATTAATCATTCTAAGACTTATTAAGAAACATTTATGCTTTTCCTAATTCACCATACATATACATATTCATCAATTCATTTAACTTCAATGTCTATTAATTTTATCTGATTTAAAATCCTCAACATATCTTTTCTCAGACATTTAGTGTCACTGAAATCAATCACTAATAACAAAATCATAGATTATCTCTCTAATCATATACAGATCTTTTTCATACGCAGTTAAATATTATGTCTCTTCAATATCATATATCTTCAATCATATACATCATCAAATATATTACCATTATGAATCATCTCATAATTTCAATAAACATATTTCAATGATTTTCAATATAATTTTAATACACATCGCTAAACACTCATTCCAGAGTTATATCTGCCATGACTTCCCTGGATGTGTCGAAGTATCAAAACAGATACCGGAATCATATTCAACTGAGTAAATATTTTGCATTGGTAGCATCCACCCTAGTGTACATATTGTGCATGAGTAAATATTTAGATGTTTCGAAATTAGGTAAATATAATACCAATAAATAGACCCAAATAGTCTTTCAACATAATGAATTATAATTTATATAAACTTTTATATTAAAGTGTATACATTTTTATGTACTCAGAATAATAGTTGTTTAAGAGAATAATGACCATATTTTTATATATTCAGAATATTAGTTGTTCAAGAGAATAATGGTCATATATTTATATATATACAAATATAGGTAAATCCTTTCAAAGAATCAGACTTACCAAATAAACATATTCATAACTCACCATTACAATAGTGACCTTTCCAACAGAGCTCATAATCAACATAACTTGCATAAAACCTTTCATTTCTTAGGCTCAAACATCCTATACAGAAATTCCCAAATAATCATTATGACAAATAGTAGAATCCTAGCTTAAAATGATCAATTCCTTAATCTATCCATTAGTTATTACTCATAAACACTTTATTTTATTTTAAATTAACTCAATTTTAACTTAGAACCAGCATATCATTACTTTACAAAATTAGGGTTTTCAATCCAACTAAGATCCAAGTTCAATCTTTAACATTTGATACTTCTAAAAGTCCATACTAATCATTTCTGATTTTAATCTATTAATCTTATTTAGAAAAAAAAAAATAGAAGATTTAAAGAAAATCTACTATTCACAACACTATTCATCATAAAATAATTCATAGCTAAATCTTCCAAATCAACCGATAAAACTTGTAATAACTACTCTTAATCATGCACCTAAGACTCATAATCAACTTATTCATCCATAAATAACTTCAAATCATACAAAAAATGAAAGTAGATAAAAAAATGAAAGTAGATAAATTTACCTTTTTTCTTAAAACCATAAATCTATTGAATCCATTGAGAATTTGATGTTCCTTAGGTGTTTTCTTTCAAGAAGAATGCATTAATTACATTATTATTGCCATATAAAATAAATAGAATTGTCTTGGGTTTGAGGATTGAAGAAAACATAGGAGAGAAATGAAAAAAAATTGAGGTTTGGACAGAAAAAAATGAGGTTGCCTCTATTTATAGAGCCACGTTATTGTTCATACTGAAAAATTCTCTTCGGCAGGAGAGGTCAAACCAACTATATCTTGGGCTACAGATACCAAATTATATTATTTTTTTTTCTTAAACTAGACATATGAAAATACAACATATTTAAAATTCAGATTAATCTACACAATTTATTATGAATTTTAAAATTCAACTATGTTACTCAGCAAGTATCATCCGGGCAGACCTGAGTTATATGAATATAACTCAAAATTTATTTATCCAATTGTAAAAATAATTCATATACATCTAGCTGAAACATAAATGAACATTTTTTATGTTTTACACTTTGTCTAATTCAACCTCTAAGATCCTCAAAATAATTAAACAATCTCATACTACCTGTAGAATCAGCAACCTGAATCAATCCTGATCAAGGTGAAATGTCTCCTTACACACATAAGCATTTGCAAAATTGATTTTCAGGCTTATAATGAAACATAAATCTACAACTTTCATGTTTTATACTTTTCCAGATTCCTTCTTTAAGGCTATGGAAATTGAGCTGCAAAATTTTGCTCGCATAAAATCCTTAAAACCCCTTATAACAATCACATTCACTTCTTTTCCTTTCCAATTCAATGTCCAATAATCCAAAACATCCAACTATCAAACACTTAGTATCCAACACCCTAAACAAACTATATCAACAGATATCAGAGCATTACCAGTTAGAAAATAGTTATAGACAATTCAAACAGAATCGGTTATCACATAAACCACACTTAGGTTTCAAATGTATCATAACTTACAATCCACAATTTAGAAAAACTAAATAAATGGAATAACTTCTTAAATACATTAGAACAGTCTATCATAAGTCAGCTAATAACAATATAGGCTTACTAATCAACTTATAGTGTTAATCATGGATTCTCCTTTAGAGAAGTAAAATATAATCTTAACTTGATCTTTAACAAAATATTATTATAATCTTAACTTGATCTTTAATAAAATATTATTATAATCTTAACTTGATCTTTAATAATTTATTATTATAATCTTAACTTGATCTTTAATAAAATATTATACAAATATCAGTCATTAATTCTTAAAAAATTATAAAACTTATGATCCATACTTACTCTTATCTCTTAATTATACAGTATACGAGTTCATCCAGCTATCAAAACATATAATTTATCAGTACTATCAATGTCATACCCCAACTCCAGTGGTGCGACAGTCCTAGGGCAAGGGTAGGCTTAAGGCCACCATAAACCCATAAAACTCACATATCATAAATCTCATACCCAATCATATCAATTATAAACATCATATAATATCATACAATGATCATTTCTATAAATTCAATTAAACATCATTCATATTTTCACTATTATCATTTCATAGCTTTCTCTTATTCCTTACTAATCAAAAGATGCATCCCAAATTACTAAGGAACAAGAGTACCCAAAAGATAACAATTCATACATCATATATATATAATAGCATCCTCAAATGACTAACTACGGAGCTCTAAAGTATACTTTCAATACATATTGTGTCCTAATACCATTTAATAAATATACATAATCATATACCAAAAGAATTATAATGGAAGCTTCTTGTGATGAATAAGTCAAGAAGCTTGATCTTCTCTACTAGCTCCCTCACGAGCTATACTATCACTTGAAATCCATAGAAGATGAGTGAGCCTTCAACTCAGTAAGATATGAACATGCAGTAAGAAAGAAATATATATACATACTTATATAAATAAATATAATCCCAAAGAAACATTCACTTCAAGAACATGGTAAGAATTAGAATATGGTTAGGCTTACAAAGAAACAAGAGTGCTCACAATCGAATAGCACTATCAAATATCATGGTAGAACTACAAAATGAATTGATAGCCATGCTACCTATCATAACAGAGCGCATCAGTAGTCCTTGCTACCTTATCTCAAACGCATGCTTGTCCAGGCATACACCTAGAGATCATGTGTAATATCTGCCACTTTGTAGTATTTTATTGATTTTTGTATGTTTGGAGAATCTATTAAAATTTCCAATGTTGAGAATTTCAGAAATTTTTTATTATTGATGCTGCAGGATTTGGTGATGATAATTTCATGTTCTTAAAGGCATAATTTGATAAAGTGTAAAACATAAAAGTTGTTAATTTATGTCTTAGTTATAAGTCTGTAAAATGGTTTGGCAAAATTCTGTGTATGTGATGAGTTGTGTCTATTTGAGGAAGGCTGGTCTGGTTGAGAGTTTCTGCAGGGATGAAGTGTTTGTTTAGAATCACTGGGAATGACTGAAGCATAATTAGCTAAAGTTGTGAACATGAAAAATGTTCCTTTGTATGTTGAAATGATGACTGTAAAATTTCAGAATTTATGGATAAGTTTATCTCAGTGGAGAGTGATTTGTATCAGGATTGTTCGGTTAGATTCTAAGGCAGCAAGTCTGGTTGACATTTGGAGAGTCACCATGGTTTGTGTGTTGATTATTTTGATTTAAAATTTTGATATGTTGTGCTCCTTCATGTTGATTGTAAGTGATAAAAAGAATTAGTAAGTTTGGATAATTGTAGCTCATTTGCGAGCTGGTTAAGTGTGGGATGTTCAAGCAGGAATTTAACTTAGAAGAATTTGTTATGGCGAGCCAGCATAATGCGAGGAGGCATTTTGCGGAATGGTAATGGCGAATTGGAGAAGTAAGTTTACCAAAGTGGCAGTTGGAGAAGAAAAAAGGCAAAGAGCTTAGGTGAAGAGCTTTGGCGAAGGGGAAAGGCGAAGAGGATAAGGCAAGGTGGCATTAAGCGAAGAAGCGAAGAGGCATTGCCGAGGTGGCATATGCGAGGAGAGTTTGGCGAGGCAGCATACGCGAGGTAGTATATGCGAACTGGAATGTGCGAGGCAGCATTGCCGGATCAAGAATAGCGAGCTGGCAAGTGCGAGCTGGAAATGCGAAGTGGGATTGGTGAGCTGATTAGGTGAGGTAGCTTTGCCAAGGTAGGTCTGGTGAGGTGAGCTGGTTAGCGTATTTCTAGGGTAGTGTCTATTTAAACCCAACAACCCCAGTAGCGATTTTTCACGATTTTTCTCTTCTTCTTCTTTGTTAAATTCGGTCTTTTTCTCAGATTTGTTCCATTTTATATTCTAAGGCATTAATACTCAGATTAATACAATAAACTTTTATATTAGTCTATATTAAGGTAAAATTATCAAGATTTGAGCAGGAATCTTAGAATTTCAATTTGAAGGAAATAAGGTAAATTTTCTTCCTAAACTATTTTCTTTGGATTTATTTAAGTCTATGGGTTAGGATAATTAATTTTGGGTATATAGAATTTATTGCTAGTGATCTGAAGCTATTAATGGTAATTAATGTGGGAGAAATCTGGAGGTTTAGACTGCCATGAACAGTAACTCCGAAAATTTAATGCAAATTAAATGCAGTTTTTCTTTAAGAGATAAATGAAATTGTTGTTGGAAATTAAGAATAGAGACTCTAGGATAATTAATTAATAGGAAATCATGTTGAATGTTATTGGTTTGGAGAAACCCTAATTTTTGTATATTTGAGAAATTTCTTAGGAGAAGAAGTTCGAAATTGATTGAGGAATTAATTGAGCAGAATTCTAAGGAGGGATTTAAGAGAAATTTGTGTAAGAGGTAAGTATGAACATTCTATTTGATTATTGTTCCTTGAAATTAAAATGACCAAAGTATTCTTACATTTGATTATCCTATTATATATATATATTTATATACTTGTATAATGTGAATGGCTTGATCAATATTCTTGGATCAAGTTCATATGTTTCTTGCTTGTGAACCCGATTTGAATAATGTTATATGATGATGGTCTTGCGACCAATATGCTGTCACACCCCAACTCCAGTGGTACGACGGTCCTAAGGCAAGGGTAGGCTTAAGGCCACCATAAACCCGTAGAACTCACAGATCACAATCTATTTGATTAAGGGTAAGAGAGAGAAATCTATTTGAACATCAATCTCTACATACAAAAAGTTATAATGAATCAACAAGGTATGTTTTTTTTATCTGTTCTTATATTGTGAAAATAACATAGTTCTAAGATATTTGGGATTAATGTTTATGCTAATATGAAAATTTGATTTGCATAATTATGAAATTAAAAAAAAAAAAAAAACAGAAACTTGTTTGTTAAATTTACTAAATAAAAGTTTTTAGGATTAATTACTATTTCCTCCCTATAGAATGACTTAATACATTAAGTCTATCCTAACTTTTCAAAAATACACTAACTCCTTCCTGACGAATGTCCCGTTATACTAATACATTTTTCCGTTCAATTTTACTTTTAATCAACTCTAAAATAATCAATAAGAACAGTAAAAAAAATAGAAATGTCTTTGCCCTTTATTTTTAATTTATTATATTATATTTTTTCTTTAAAAAATATTTTTTTAGGGTAAAAAAAATTATTTTTAAATTTTTTGACAAATTTGAAAATAAAAAATAAACAAAAATATTTTTTTTATTTGTTATTTTTATTTTTAAAAAAAATAATTTAAGAAGAAATTAAATTATTTCTTCTTAAATTTTTTTAATATAAATAAAAAATTCATTTTCATATTTTTAACAAATTTGAAAATAAAAAGTAAAAATATATTTTTAAAAAATATATTTTATTTTTTATTTTTTATTTTTTATTTTTTATTTTTTATTTTTTATTTTTTAATTTTAAAATATAAAATATAAAATAAAAAATATTTTTATTTATTTTTATTTTCAAATTTGTCAAAAAAAATATGAAAATGCATTTTTTAACCCTAAAAAATATTTTTTAAAATAAAAATAAAATGTAATTAATTAAAAATAAAAGGTAAAAGCATTTATATCTTTTTATTGTACTTGTTGACCATTTTAGGGTTGACTATCGATAAAATTGGACGGAATGGTCTAATAGTATATTGTGATATTTGTCAGAGAAAATTAGTATATTTTTGAAAGGTCAAGGGATAGTTAGTATATTTGATCATTCTATAGAAGAGAAATCGTAATTAATCCAAATTTTTATCCTTTATGTTTTGTTATTTTTAGTTTATGTATGAATAACTGTTTTTATAGTTTATGCTTTGGGAATGTGTAAAACCTGTTTGTTAAATTTACTGAACAAAAATTTTTATGCTTATAACTTGGGTTGGATAGAATTAATTTTGATTCAATCTATATGAAATTATGAATATTAAATCTGTTGGTCCAATTATTTCACAAATCATGATAAATGAATATTATATTTGTGTTGATTTTGATCTCTTTTTTATCATTAGGTAGAAGTTTGACTGTTTTGATAATCCTTGTTTGGTCTATAGCTTGGTTAATATATATCAGTTTTTTTTTTTTTTTTTGTGGAATATGTTTTTCTTTTTTTTGTATATTAATTTTTTTTTTTATAGAATTGGCAATATATTATTAAGCCGATGGATTACTTCACAACGAAAATTGGTAATCATATTGGTGATGAAATAATTAAAAGCAATCTTTCTAAATATCAACTTGCATTGTTTCAAAAAACTTGTTTTATTTATTTTCTTGATATGTCAGCTTTTAAGTTTCAGTATCAATTAATTTATTATTTTTTTTATAAGAAATTGAAACAACATATTGAAAATGAGTTGTGGATTTCTATTAATGGTTACAAGTTGAAATTTGGTATTGAGGAATTTGTTGTTATTTTTTGTTTGAATTGTGTTAGTGAGTGTAATAAGCTTACTTTTTCTAAAAAAAAGTAACAATATTATTAATAAATATTTTAGTGATGTGAAAAACATATATAAATTTTTTAGGTTTTGGGTTTACCTTTTTTTTTTTTATTTTATCTTCGAAAATCAAGTGAAAATGATTAAATATGCAACAAAACTCCTGCATTGGTTTCTATCAATTAAATATAACTCATAATATACCAAATATCTCCAAAATGTTACAAAATAAAAAACTAAAAGCTTATAAGATAATAAAGCACTATTTATTTCATCATTATTATACTATGAGTCTTATAAGATAGGATATAATGGTGTTACTGATATATTCTATGTTGCTGCTATAAATAAGAATTATGAGGTTTTCAGGATTGTGTATGATTTTGCTCTCTCTCTCCAAGATTTTTTGACATGAAAAGGTGGAGAGTTAGCGGAACACATATGTTAATGCAAATTTCACGTTGAGTAGAAATTACAAATAAAATCAAATAAAGTAAATTATTAGAATTGTAAAACTCATGTTTGTGCATGTATGTATTCATTCCTTCTCTATACAAGTTGGAGATGATCAACATGGCTGCTCATGATCAACATGGCTGCTCATACTGCTGCTAGAGGTGGGAATTCAATAATTTTACATGAGCTTCTTTTTAATTACACTGATGTTTTGGCTTATAGAGATAAGGAGGGCTCAACTATTTTATATATTGCTTCTGCTAGAGGGCTGGTTAAGGTGAGAATCCAACTAATATGTTAATGTTACACTTTTTTATTGTTACATTCTGCCTAAATAATTTATTGTTGACAACTTGCTTTTTTTATTATCTTCTGTGAACTAATGCTTTTGTATCGCCCGAGGCTAAATTTTATCTATTGTCCCTGGACTTACCTGTTAATTTACTGTTGTCACTGGACTTCAATTTGCTACTTAAAAATCGTCCAACTTCTATTTGATCGCAACAATTGCCCTTCCGTCAGATATCCGTCAAACAGAGAGATGGATATCTGACATAGCTTGCAATTATAATTTTTAAATTTTTTTTCATTAATTTCGAGACTCCATGTCAGCACAAAAAATTGGGTCAACTTCCTAACTGCACACACCCCAACTGCTACCGTTGCCACTGTAATTTTCTCTCTCTTTCTCATCATCTTTCTCATCGATTTATTCTTCCCCGTTATGGCCTTCTTCCTTGCAATCTCTCTGAATTCATTCTAACTCTCTCTCACTGCCATTGCTCTCTATTTCTTTTCTTTTTTTTTTTTACTTTTTCTATGTAAAATCGAAGTCTGCCTTATTGGGTTGTGGGGATTTTGGAGTTGTGGAGTTATATTGTATTTTATAAAGGAGACTAAATAAAAAAGCGAGAGTTTGAAAAAGACAGACGGGAAAATTTTGAAATCTGTGAAACGCAAGAAGAGAAAATTGTTTAAAAATCAAGCTTTAATTAGTCTGGGCATAGAAGATTCTAAGGTATGTGGCCATTCATCTTGTTGTGTACTGGTAGACCTGCATTAATGATGGATTTCGACCATCCAAGTAAGCACTGGTGTTCTATTATATTTCTTTACTGTCAATTTCTTTATTGTGTTATTGGGGTTGGTGGGTGTTGTGGTCCTACTTTGTGGACCAAGAAAATATATATATATATATATATATATATATATATATATATATATATATATATATATATATATATTTTTTTGTATTATATTAATATTATAAAATTAACACAAGAAAAAA
>CANXYC010658461.1:0-23457 GCA_948193065.1 Aleurites moluccanus | reverse complement strand
GAAACCTAACCATCCCACCATCCATTATTCTTACTTTTATCCTATTGGTTCATCCAAAATCAACTTAGATAGGTTACACATACATTTGACACACCAAATCCAAAACCTAAGGCAATAATCCCATACATTGAGCTTAGGATAACAACTTTGTAACCTACTCATCTAACCATCCAATTTTTCATCATTTGATCCAACGGTCAGATTTAATCAAGCCTAAACTAATACCATAAGGTTGCAAACACTCAATAACTCCATATTTTAAAGGAAATGACCAAAATACCCTTAGTGCAACCGAAACACCAAAATCGCGCAACGTGCCGATAATAATTTTTCAACCGGGATTATTTCTTAAACTACTGCTCAAATAAATAAAATAAGGTCATTTTCAAGTCTTTAAATTATTTTCTCCTTTTAAATATGATATTAAATGCATAATATTTTGACGGGCAAAAAATGACCATTTTGTCCTCAGTTCACCAAAAACTCAAAATTTCCCGATTAAATCCTAGCAGCCTCTGGACTACTCCCATGCCTAAAACTAATTCAAATAACATACATAATTATCAATTCCAAGCATAAATACATATTAACAACACAATATAAAGAAAACAAAAATCTCTACCCGAAGATCTCTATAAAGGTTAGGTTCAAGTTAGGCTGAGGTGTTACATTAAGACGTGAGTTAGACTGCCCATAGCCTTTCGACTAAGAGCATCTGCTACTACATTAGCTTTACTCAAATTGCAAAGGATTTTACAGTCATAATCCTTTAACAGTTCAACCCATCTTTATTGTCAAAGATTCAGATTCTTCTGTTGCAGAATATACTGCAGACTATTATAATCTGTATGAATTTCGCATTTAGCACTATATAGATAGTGTCTCCAAAACATGCGTCAGATAATTCATCTCATACTTTTTTAACTGTCGAGAAGCATATGCAATCACTCTTCTATTTTGCATTAGAACACATCTCAATCCAACTCTAGAAGCATCACAGTACACTGTGAATTTATCATCCTCTAATGACAATGCTAACACTGAACCACTCGTGAGATAAGGCTTCAATGTCTTGAAACTATGCTCTCACATTCATTTGTCCATTGATACTTCTCTTGTTTCCTAATCAACTTAATCAATCAAAGTTGTAATCTTAAAAAAAAAAAATCTTTTACAAATCTCATGTTTTAACCTCTTGACCAAGGAAACTATAAATCTCAAAAATATTAGTAGGTCAAGGCCAATTAGCTACTGCTTTCACCTTTTTAGGATCAACTTTAATACCATTTTTACATACCATATGACCAAGGGAACGCACTTCAATTAGCCAAAACTGGCATTTAGACATTTTAGCAAACAATTGATGCTCTCGAAGCGTCTGTAACTCAATCTTCAAGTACTCTACATGCTCCTCTTTACGCTTAGAATAGATAAAAATGTCATCTATAAATACTATGACAAACTTATCCAACAATTCCTGTAATTGCACCTTTAGCTCTTTCAATTCAGTAGGTGCCTAAATACACCTTAATCTCAAACTCTATCTCTCTATCAAGGGTAGCCCTGACAACTTCTCAAGAAAAACATCAAGGAACTCTCAGACCACAGGTATCCGATCAATCCCAATTGAAGTCTTTTACACATCCACTACATATATTAGATATGTTGTACAACCTTACTTTATCATCTTTCTAGCCTGAATAACAGAAATGAAACTGATTCTAGATTCATACTTATCACCCTGGAACTCAAATTCCGATCGCCCCTTAGGCTAGAATTTAACTTTCTTCTCATAGCAATCAATAACTACTCGATGTGCAGTTAAACAATCCATGCTAAGTATTACATCAAATTGCAACACAGGCAACTCTATCAAATTAGCATGTAAAATATTATCATCAATTTCAATAACATATCCCAGATAACAATAATTCACTTCTATACTCTCCCCCATAAATGTCGTTATCTCTAAGGACACATTCAATAATTATCTCTCTTTATTTAACTGTGGTGCAACAAAGAGTATGTGACACCAGAGTTAAATAATGCATCTGTTATATCATTTTGTATTAAAATCATACTTGTAACTGCATTATCAGATTTATGTACTTCCTGATTGTTAACAGCAAAAATTCTTCCTTGGCCTATACATGTTGGGGCCTGACTACTACTAGGACCTTGTCCTTTACCTCTGCCCCTACTAGGAGGCCTAGTCACATTCTGACTCATCTGCACTGTAGGATGGTATACTAGAGCAGATGGCTGTTGATCACCCAATAAAGGACATTTGTTAATGAAATGGCCATATTTCCCATATTTCAGGCAAGCACCTGACTGTCTACGATATTCCCTTCCATGCCTTCTACCACAAAAATCACAAATGGGCATATTAGGCATCTGAGTAACAGGTCGAGAAGATCTCTGTGAATAAGCAGATGTTGACTGCATGGGAGGCCCTCTACTCTAAGTCCTCCTTCTTTGGTTGCCTGATGGAGGTCTCTGATCAAATTTAGGCACAGGCTCTATCTGTCTCAGTTGGGAGATGGCCTCACCTCTTCTAGTTTGAGAACCAGGTCCACCTTTCCTTTTTTGATCTCTTTTAGCTCTCTCTAACTTATACTTTTCTTCCATTTGATTAGCTTTGTCAATGATAGTAGTCAGAGATGTAAACTCTATAGCAATCAAGGCATTGTGAAATGAGGCATGTAATCCTCTCCTAAATCTGGTAATCAAGTTTACCTCAGTAGGAGCAATACACATAGCATATTTTCTCAATCTAATAAATTCCTCAGTATATTCCTCAACACAGCTGTTACCCTACTCCAGTTGTTCAAACTGAATCAAGTTTCTTGCCTTTACTCTTTCAGTCAAGAACTCATCAATCAATCTCTGTTTGAACTCTACCCAGGTGGGAGGATGATCACCATACAATATGGGCTCCATACGTCTGGAAAACCATGTCCAAGCTTTCTCTTTC
The DNA here is from genome assembly GCA_948193065.1 of Aleurites moluccanus. Taxonomy (NCBI): domain Eukaryota; kingdom Viridiplantae; phylum Streptophyta; class Magnoliopsida; order Malpighiales; family Euphorbiaceae; genus Aleurites; species Aleurites moluccanus. The sequence continues at coordinate 20,480 of CANXYC010658461.1, read as the reverse complement.
ATAAGCATTCCAACTAACTCAACTGCTCTAGCATCGGAGCAAGGTAGTCTCCTAACCACCCTTTCAATCTGCTCCAGAAAATCAATCGACTCATCACCTTTGTCACCTCTAAACTCTGGCAGATTTAGCTTCAGAAAGCTAAACATAGATACTCTGCCCTCATCAATAACTTGGCGGGCTCCATATACAGCAGGCTCTCCAGGAACCACAGCTAGTTGCACAGGAGCTGGTGCTGGAGTAGCAAGTACAACAGCTGGTGCAATAGGAGGTGGCACTGCTGCTGGCGCTGCTGGAGGTGGCGGTATATCCTGTCGTTCCTGCCTCAATTTTGCTAATTCATATCGCAATTCCATCATTCCTTGCATCATTTTCATTCTCCAGAGGTCATCATTTTCCATGGTTGCTTCTGTCATTCATCGGGATCTGAAATGTTCTTCTGTCATTTTCTTGACAAGAGATTGATTAGAGGCTACTTTGGCCTCTCTGGTATCTTCTCTGTCTCTGTTGTCAAACATCTCTGTCACTACAGACAACAAAAAACAGGAACAAACTCATTACGATACATTAACGACTAATACTTATACACATTTGAGGAACACATCAATAGATAGAACAGGAATTCCTATGCTCCATGGTTTACTTAACTCTACCCATACTGTATTTAGTTACTATTCCTCTGTAACCTATGCTTTGATATCACCTTTGTCACGTCCCGATTTCGAAAAGTAACTGTCCTAGGATGCAGGAGATGCAGGAGGCGACCGATACCCGTAGAACCCAATATCGCATCCATCAATCACATATTATACATATCAATCTATAGCCATTTAATCACATGAGCATTATTCATTTTGTTACTCTGTCATTCATTCTGTAACTTTCTGTAAATTCTATCATCATATACACATTCACATTTATACCCTAAAATATGTCATACACATATATACATTCTGTCTATACCAATATACAATACCCATGGAGTAGCTAATACACATATTTAAAGATACAGTGTTTAAAAAATTACATTATCTACAATATAGCAGAATTCCTCAGAAGAACAAAAGGAAGGAATCTACCTCTACTCTACACTTGGAAAGGGAAACAAATGAAGGGGTGAGTATAAAAATACTCGATGAATCTAATATGCATCGACCAATAAAATGGTTGGAATATCAATAACAATAAGCAGATATTCAATGAATAATAATCTGCTCATCAAGATCAAAATACAGTATATGACTGTAGAATCAGTAAACAGAATAATGAATCTGTAATCAAGTTAATGGAATAAATATGTCACATGGATAAAACAGATAAAGGGCCATGCATATCACATGTATCCATCATGTATTAGTAAACATAAGACTGAACAGGTCTTATTGCTAGGACTATTAACACTTCCCAGCTAGGGTATCATTATACAATGTGAACATTGTCAACAGTATGTACCCACTACCTTGTTGGAGAGGCAGCTTTGTCAAATCTCATCGGAATCAATCAAAACATGAAACAAGTCAATCAATATCAATAGACAATGACAATCTCATCAAGTAGCAGAAGCTCCTGAATTCAATCAAACGAGACTGCGATATAGCAATGGATAAGCAATAGATGAATCAATAAACAGTAGTAATATGATTAACAATTAACAATGGGATGGAACAAAAGTTGGACAAATCAAGTCAAAAAGTTAGCTCAATTGGCATGCCAATGTTTCTGGCGACGATGACATTCAAATGGTAGGCCTACGGATGAAATCAATGGTAGGCCTATGAATTTAAACTAGGCATTTCATCGAACACTTGGTATGCAACAATCAATAGACATTTCGGCAAGGTTTTGGTGTAACATTGAAATTGCCCCAATATCAATCAACAAGTACACAATGTAGGTTATTCAATAGGCATTTGGTTTCCAACAATAAACAATATACAAAGGTTCAAAAATGCATGGAAAACCAAAGGAAAATAAGGCAAAAACATAGGCAAAAATGCAATCAATACATTCGGCCAAGATATGGATTTCAAGGTAAGTTTCCAAACTTCAATTTAACACTTTAGGCATAAAAAATGATGCATATTAAACTCACCTAGCACTTCAAACCACTTGAATTGCATACTTTGCCACCAAAGTCTTCAAAGTAGGCAAAAAGGGCAACTTTCTAATTCTTTAATCTCTACATCAAATCAATCATATACAATCCATCTATTAGCCATCAATTAACATAATCTAACCTCATTTAACATTAACTAATACTAATTCAAAGATTTATCTCTTGCAACTTTGAATTAGGGTTTTCAAATTAGGGAAAACCTATCAAATGCATCAATTAATGCAATTAAACACATTACCCATTCTATTCAACATTTAAAACATATAAATTAACTATCAAACTAAGAAAATCAATTCATTACCTCAAATTGAAGAATGGGACAAAATATACATGTTGTTGTATCTTGAAATTCTTTGATTTTCCAACCAAACTAAGGTTGGAAATCAATGAATCAAAGGTTTGATTCAAGTTTTCTTTTGACTTCTCTTTTGATTTTTCAAGAAATTTGATGGGAGAAATGGGAGATAATTTTCGGCCAAGCATGGAGAAGAAGAAAGAAAATGACCAAAAATATCATAAGGCATACTTATATATTAAGTTAAAATTGGCAAATTGCATTTAGGCCCTTAAACTTTTTATTAATCATACTTTTGCCACATTTCCTACTGTAATTTATTCTGACAATTCTGTTGAGAATTGAATTTCAAAGTGGGAATTCAAATAGTTTATTTTTATTTATAATTTATTATAAAAATACTTTCAGAGCCATTCTGAAACTCAGACAGTCGATTTTCTACTATACCCTTAAAGTTCACCTTATTTACGATTTTGCCATTACTTACTTTTTCAGTATTCCTAAATATTTTTAAACTCTTTCTTTTTACTATAATTACACATATATTTATGTGATTCTTTACCCCTTAGTTAGAATCATAAATTCTTCAATCAACTGGACTGCAATTTTCCAGACATTGTAATTAACACTGATATTTTCCGGGACAATTTCACAAATGCATTCTAACTGTGTTTCAAAAATTATCTTTCATTATTTTAGTGTTTTCATACCAGTAACTGATTAGATAACTATTCAATCACGATTATATTTCTTAGGGTATTATAGAATCTGACCTCACAATCTTCAAAATTACAGAGCTTAGTAGAGTTTCTCAGTGAAAATCCTAACCCAAACCAGTCTTATTCAGTAACCTATATCTCTAAATACGTTCTGAATTTGAAAAAATTCCCTTCTAAATATATAATCTAGACATAATATCTACATCTTTTATGCTTTCCATTTTATCAAGTTCTTCCGTTAAGCCTACGGAAATTAAGACACAACATTTTATTCTATACTCTTCAGGTTTAGTTCCTTTACTCTAACCTAACATTTTATGTTTCACAATTTCTTCACTAAATTAATTTACTCATTTCCATTAATTAATCTACTAATTTCATATCATATAACTCTAATTCATGCTCTATTTAATTAATTAAAATTAAACAAATAATTATTTGAGTAAATTTTAATTTTTTTTACCTTAGATAAAACTTGAAAATTTTCTTCATTTCTACTTATTTAAATTTTAATTTTTTTACCTTAGATAAAACTTGAAAATTTTCTTCATTTCTACTTATTTTCCTTCACTCCTACAACTTTAATGTCATGTCCCAATTTCGAAACATGATGGTCTTAGGATGCGGGAGATGCCAGAGGCGACCGGCACCCGTAGAACCCAGTATCACATACTAATAACAATTACTATCAATTTATTAATCAATTACTTAGTTATTATTCATTCTAGCATTCTGTAATCTATCTGTAATTAATATTGCAATTGGTTGTAACTATCATCATCTCATGCCATAACATTAATTAGACTCCATAATATGTCTTACATATATATTCATAATCTAACTATGCCATTATACAACACATGGAGCAACTATAAAATATATACAAAATACAGTGTTTAATATAATTACACTGTCACATAATATAGCAGAAATCCACAGAGATATCAACAGACGGGATTTTGCCTCCTACTCTGCACTTGGAAAGGAGAAATAATGAAAGGATGAGTATAAAAGATACTCAGTGAATCTAATATGCATCAACCAGAAATAAAGATTGGAATGTCAATAAATAATAGGCAGATAACAAATAATATCAATCTGGTCAACAATGTCTGAATACAGAATCATATTACAGTAGATGACAGTAAAATCAATAATCAGGTCAATGAAAAATATATCACATGGATAAGACAGATGAAGGGCCATGAAACTAGTATAACATATATCATATATCAATCACATATCAATAAATATAAGATTGATCAGGTCTTATGGCTAGGACTGTTAACCCTCCCCAGCTGGGGTATCATTATACAATGTGCACATTGCTGACAATATGTACCCACTACCCCGTCGGAGAGGTAGCTCTGTCAAATCTTATCGGAATCAATAAGAACATAGAACAAGTCAATCAATATCAATATATAATGACAATCTCATCAAATAGCAGTAGCTCGTGAATAATCAAATAGGCATTTCAACAAATACTTGGTGTGCAACATTAAATGGACAATTTGCAAGGTTATGGTGCAATATTGATATTGTCCATATAATCAACAAACAACTCACAATCAAGAAAACACAATAGGCATCAATTTTCCAACAATAAACATCATTAAAAGAATCAAAATAGCTTGAAAATTCAAGAACAAAACAAAGAAAAATATGAAGGATGAATAGTACAAGTGGTTCGGCCAAAATGGAGAAAATGGAGGAGGATTCAAATCATCAATTCAATGCTTTGGACATATTAAATGATGTATATTAAACTCACCTCATACTTCAAATGAGTTAGAAAAATTGATTTTCCACCTTAAGCTTCAAAGAAGGCAAAAATCACAACTTTTCAATTCCTTGTGTTCTACATCAAACGAATAACAAATTAACCATCCATTAGTCTTCAATTAATATATTCTAAACTTAATTAACATTAACTAACATCAATATAGGGTTATATATCATACAACTTCAATCTTGGGTTTAGAATTTGGGGAAAACTCACCAAATGCATCAATTGATGCAATTAAACCATAAACCCATCTAATTCAATGTCTAACACATCTAATTAATCTATTTAATCAAAGAAATCAACTTGTTACCTTGGTTTGATGATGTTGCCAAAATCTTCTTCGAGTTTGTTCTTGATTTACTTTGTGTTTCTAAGAGAAAAATGAATGGAAATGGAAGATTCAAGGTTGGATTTTGTGTTTTCTTCACGTTTTCCTTAAGAAACAAGCTTGGATTTGGGTGGAATGGAGCAAAGAAGTTTTGGACAAAGGAAGAATAAGAGAAGAAAATGAGCAAAAAAAGAAAATGAGCAAAAATCTTGTAAGTGTTCCTTTTATACTTGGAAGAATTGGCAAATTGCATTTAAGTCCTCAAACTATCCATTAATTGGACTTTAACCCCATCTTCTTCTGTAATTTATTCTGTTAATTCTGTTGAGAATTAGATTTAAAAATGAGAACTGAAATAGCTTCTTTTTATCTGTACTTTATTATAAAATAGTTTCAGAGTCATTCTGAAACTCAAACAGCTGGTTTCCCACTATATTCCTAAAGTTCAACTTATTTATGATTTTACCATTACTTAAATTTCCAGTGTTCCTAAACATTTTTCAACTCTTTATTTTCACCATAATTTCACATATAAATATATGATTCTTTACCCCTAGTTTGAATTAGCAATTTATCTATCAACTGAACTGCTATTTCCCCAGGCAGTGTAATTAACACCAACATTTTCTAGAACAGTATCACAAATGCTTTCTAACTGTGTTTTAAAAATTATCCTTAGTTATTTCAGTGTTCCCAGATCAATAATTGGTTATGCTATTTATTCAATTATGATAGCATTTCCTAAGGTATTACATTCTACCCCCTTCAAATAAATTCATCATTGAATTTAAAATAATCACGTACCTCAATGTTGGAACAAGAATGAATATTTGGTCTTCATATCCTACTTGCTCTCCCAGGTACATTCCTCCATTGACTGATTCCTCCAAAGCACTTTTACCATCGATATTTCTTTATTCTGCAACTGTCTTACTTATCGATCCACAATCTCTACAGGTAGCTCCTCATATGACAAGTCTTCATTAATACCAATATCTTGCACCTCCAATACATGTGATGGATCAGGCACATACTTCCATAGTATCGAAATATGAAATATCGGATGAACATGCCTCAAATTAGGTAGAAGAGCCAACATGTAAGCAACATTGCCGATCTTTTCAAGAATCTCAAATGACCCAACATACCTTGGTGACAGTTTCCCTTTCTTTCCAAATCTCATAACACCTCTCATAGGTGAGATTTTAAGGAATACATGATCACCAACTGCAAAATGAACATCTTTCCGCTTCGAGTCTGCATAACTCTTATGTCTGCTGAAAGCGATCTTCATCCATTCCTTAATGATAGGCACTTTTTTCACTGTCTCTTTTATCAACTCTGGGCCTTCCACCTGTTTCTCACCCGGTTCCACCCAACATATCGAAGATCGGCATTTCCTACCATACAGTGCTTCATATGGAGCCATACCAATCGACAAATGGTAACAGTTGTTGGAGGAGAATTCAACCAATGGCAGATACTGATCCCATTCACCTTTGAAATCCATAACACATAACCATAACATATCTACCAATGTCTGGATAGTCCTCTCTGATTGTCCATCAGTCTGTGGATGGAAAGTTATACTGAACTGTAACTGAGTACCCATAGCCTCCTAAAACTTCTGCCAAAATCGAGAAGTAAACTGTGTACTCCTATCTGATATAATAATCAATGGCACTCTATGAAGCCGTACAATCTTATCAACAGAGAGATATGCATATTGAGCACTCGTGAGGCAAGACTTCAAAGTCTGAAAACTGCTCTCACATTCATTTGTCCACTAATACCTCTCATGTTTTCGTGTCAACTTATTCAACGGAGCAGCAATCTTAGAGAAATCCTTTACAAACAGTCTATAGTATCCTGCCATACTAAGGAAACTATGGATCTTAGAAACATTGGTAGGCCGAGGCCAATTTGCAACTGCTTCAACCTTCTGAGGATTTACCTTAATACCATCATTACAAACAACATGCCCTAGAAAGCACACTTCAATTATCTAGAACTGGCATTTAGACAATTTAGCATATAGTTGATGCTCTCAAAGTATTTGTAGTACAATCTGCAGACGTTCTGAATGCTCCTCCTCACTCTTGGAATAGATAAGAATGTCATTTATGAATACTATGACAAACTTATCCAAGAATGGCTTAAATACCCTATTTATTAGATCCATAAATACAGCCAGTGCATTAGTCAACCCGAATGGCAACATCAGGAACTCATATTGTCCATACCGAGACCTAAAAGCAGTCTTGGGTACATCTCCCTTCTTAATTCTCAACTAATAATACCCGGATCTTAGATCAATCTTTGAGAAATGACTAGCACCCGGCAAATTGATTAAACAGATCATCAATCCGTGGCAATAGATATTTGTTCTTCACTGTCACCTTATTCAACTGCTGGTAGTCAATACACATCCTTAATAAGCCATCCTTCTTTTTCACAAATAGCACTGGAGCACCCCATGGAGAACTGCTCGGTCTAATAAACCCTCTATCCAATAACTCCTGTAGTTGCACCTTTAACTCTTTCAATTCTGCTAGTGCCATTTTGTACAGTGGAATGGATATCGGATCAGTGCTTGGATACACCTCAATCTCAAACTCTATCTCCTTATCTAGGGGTATTCCTGGCAATTCATCAGGGGAAACATCAAGGAATTCCCAAACCACAGGTATCTGATCAATTCCTGTTGAAGTCAAAGCACATCTATCATATGAGCCAAGAATGTTGAACAACCCTTCCTTATTATCTTTCTAGTCTGGATAGCAGAAACAAAATGATTCCAGATTCACGTCTATCGCCCTGGAATTCAAATTCAGGTTGCCCCTCAAGCTGGAATTTAACCCTCTTCTCATAACAATCAATAACTGCACGATGTGTCATTAGCCAATCCATTCCAAGTATCACATCAAACTCTAACACAGGTAGTTCTATCAAATCAACACGTAGAATATTATCATTGATCTCAATCACACAACCCGGATAAAAATAATTCACTTCTATACTTTCCCCCATAGGTATGGCTATCTCTAAAGGAATACTCAATAACTGCCTCTCTTTATTTAATTGTGGTGTAAATTGTGGTGAAACAAAAGAATGTGCAGCACCAGAGTCAATCAATGATTCAGCTATTTCATTATGTATAAGAATTGTACCTATAACCACATTATCAAATCTCTATGCCTCCTAAGCATTTATAGCAAAAACTCGCCCCTGACCTCTACTTGCTGGGGCTTGACTACTGCTCGGTGTCTGACCTCTGCCTCTACCCCTACCAGTAGCCTCTCTAGCTATATTCTGACTCATCTATATAGTAGGCTGGGATTCTGATGCTGAAGGCTACTGATCACCCCATAAAGGACATCTGCTAATGAAATGACCATATTCCCACATTTCAAGCAAGCACCTGTCTGTTGTCGACACTCCCCTTCATGCCTTCTACCACAGAAACTGCAAATATGCACACTAGACATCTGAGTAGTAGGTCTAGAAGAACCCTGTGAATAAGCAGGTGTTGACTGCACTGAAGGTCCTTTACTCTATATCCTCCTCCGCTGACTGCCAAACAGAGGTCTCTGAACAAATCTAGGCATTAGCTCAATCTGTCTAGATTGGGAGCTGCTCTCCCCTCTCCTACCCTATGAACCAGGTCCTCCCTTCCTTTTCTGATCTCTTTTGGCTCTCTCTGACTTGTACTTTTCCTCCATTTGATTGGCCTTATCAATAATGGTAGTCAGAGATGTGAACTCTGTAGCAAGCAGGGCATTATGAAGTGAGTCATGTAATCCCCTCCTGAATCGACTGATCAAATCTGCCTCAGTAGGAGCAATCTGTGTAGCATATTTTCTCAATCTAATGAACTCCTCAGCATACTCATCAACTGTCCTGTTTTCCTACTCAAACTGCTCAAATTGAATCAAATTCCTGGTTTTCATCCCTTCTATCAAGAACTCATCAATCAACCCTTGTCCGAACTCTGCCCAGGTAGGAGGATGATCACCATATAATCTGGGCTCCATAAGTTGAGAAAACCAAGTCCAGGCTTTCCCTTTCAGTAATAACCCAACCAGCTTGACTGCCCTGATATCGAAACAAGGTAGCCTCCTAACTACCTTCTCTATTTGCTCCAAGAAATCACTCGGCTCATCACCTCTGTCACCCCGAAACTCAGGTAGATTAAGCTTCAGAAAGTTGAACATGGTGACTCCACCCTCATCAATAACTTGGCGGGCTCCCCATATAACAGGCTCGCCAGGACTACTGTTAGCTATACTGGAGTAACAGGTACAACAGTTGGTGCAACAGGAGGTGGCACTACTGCTGGCGTTGGATTTGGCGGTATATTCTATCGTTCTCGCCTCAACTCTGCTAATTCCCGACGTAAATACATCATCCTCTGCATTATCTCCATCCTCTAGGGGTCATCACTCCTCCCTGTCTCCTCTGTCATCCATCAGGATCTAAATGATTCCTCTAAAAACTATCTAATAAGAGACTCGTTAGAGGCTACCTCTGCCTCTCTGGTATTCCTGTCTCTATCGTTAGACATCTCTGTCAATTGTCAAAAAATAGAATAACGAACTCAGTACATTACAGAAACACAGAATACTCATACATACTTGAAAAATACGACAAAAGACAATACATAAATTCCTATGCTTCATGTTTTACTTAAATCTATTACTCCGTACCTAGTCACTATTCATCTATAACCTCTGCTCTGATACCACTTCTGTCATATCCCAATTTCGTATCGTGACAATACTAGGATATAGGAGATGCCAAAGGCGACCAACACCAGTAGAACCTAATATCACATACTATTATCAAATACTATCAATTAGTTAATCAATTCCTTAATCAAGTTTCATTATGGCGTTCTGTAATTCATTCTACAATTGATAGTAACTACCATCATCTTATGCCAAACATTAATTAAACTCCATATTATACCATACATACATAATCATAGTCTAACTATGTCATTTATATAATCCATGGAGCAACTAAATTATACATACAAAGTATAGTGTTAAAATAATTACACTGCTATATAGACACTGCAGAATTCCTCAGGAAACAATAGTCGGGAATCTGCCTTCTACTCTGCACCTGGAAAGGGGAAATAATGAAAGGATGAGTATAAAATACTCAGTGAATCTAATATGCATCGACCATAAGAAATGGTTGGAATATCAATAAACAATAGGCAAATAATCAATAAATATTAATCTGCTCATCAATATATGAATAAGGAATCAGAATATAGTGAATGACTGTAGAATCAATAAACAGGTCAATAAAGTTATATCACATAGATAAGATAGATAAAGGGTCATGAAACTCATATCACATGTAACCATCATGTATCAATATACATAAGACTGATCAGGTCTTATGGCTAGGACTGTTAACCCTTCCCGGCTACCCACTATCCTGTCGAAGAGGTAACACTGTCAAATCTCATTGGAATAAATAAGATCATGAAACTAGTCAATTAATATCAATAAATAATAATGATCTCATTAAATAACGGTAGCTCATGAATTTACTCAAACTAGACTGCGATTAGGCAATGGATAAGCAATAGAAGGAACAATAAACAATGGTATTACGAATAGCAATTAACCTTGGAATGAATCAAAAGTTGGACAATCAAAGTCAAGAAGTTGGCTCAATTGGCATGATGACATTCAAATGGTAGGCCTATGGATGAAACAATGGTAGGCCTATGGCAAAATAAATTAGGCATTTCAACAAACACTTGGTGTGCAACATTGAATGGACAATTTGATAAAATTATGGTGCAATATTAACATTGCCCATACAATCAACAAACAACTCACAATCAAGGAAATACAATAGGCATTAATTTTTCAATAATAAACATCATTAAAAGAATCAAAATAGCTTGAAGAATTCAAGAACAAAACAAAGAAAAATATGGAGGATGAATAGTACAAGTGGTTCGGCCAAAATAGGGAAAATGGAGGAGTATTCAAATCATCAATTCAATGCTTTAGACATATTAAATGATGCATATTAAACTTACCTCATACTTCAAATGAGCTAGGGAAATTGATTTTTCACCATAAGCTTCAAAGAAGGCAAAAATCACAACTTTCCAATTCTTTGTGTTCTACATCAAACTAATAATAAATTAACCATCCATTAGTCTTCAATTAACATATTCTAAACTTAATTAACATTAACTAATATCAATTTAGGGTTACATGTCATACAACTTCAATCTAGGGTTTGAAATTTGGGGAAAACCCACCAAATGCATCAATTAATGCAATTAAACTATAAACCCATCTAATTCAATGTCTAACACATCTAATTAATCTATTTAATCAAATAAATCAACTTGTTACCTTGGTTTGATGATGGAGCCAAAATCTTCTTCAAGTTTGTTCTCGATTTGTTTTGTGTTTCTAAGAGAAAAATGGATGGAAATGGAAGATTCAAGGTTAGATTTTGTGTTTTCTTCACGTTTTCCTTAAGAAACAAGCTTGGATTTGGGTGGAATGGCGCAAAGGAGTTTAGGCCAAAGGAAGAAGAAGAGAATAAAATGAGTAAAAATCTTCTAATTGTTCCTTTTATACTTGGAAGAATTGGCAAATTGCATTTAAGTCTTCAAACTATACATTAATTGGATTTTGACCCCATCTTCTTCTGTAATTTATTTTGTTAATTTTGTTGAGAAGTAGATTTAAAAGTAAGAACTGAAATAACTTTTTTTATCTGTACTTTATTATAAAAATAGTTTTAGAGTCATTCTGAAACTCAGACAGTTAGTTTCCCACTATACCCCTAAAGTTCAACTTATTTACGATTTTGCCATTAGTTAAATTTTCAATTTTCCTAAATTTTTTTAACTCTTTCTTTTCACCATAATTTCACATATAAATATATAATTTTTTACCCCTAGTTTGAATCGGAAATTTATTTATCAATCGGACTACTATTTTTCCAAGCAGTGTAATTAACACTGACATTTTCTGGAACAGTATCACAAATGCATTCTAACTGTATTTTAAAAATTATCCTTAGTTATTTCAGTATTCCTAGACCAATAATTGTTTATCCTATTATTCAATTATGGTAGCATTTCTTAGGGTATTACATCTATTCCTCAAGCAGTGGAATTATTTTATTTTATTATGTAATTATTTCATATTCATTGTATTAAAACTTCTAGAGCTCCGCATTGTTATTTTTCAGTGCTAAATTTATGGTAGTAGTTCTATTTGTTGTTTTGTTAGGCAGAAATCAAATGATGAGGATTTTATATGTATGATGATAGCTCTGAGTGGCAAAAAGTTGATATTTTGTTCAGGTTCTGCTTGACAGATGGGCCCTTAGCCTTTGTTTTGTTATAGTTACAACTGTCATATTGTATTTTTGTCATTTAATACTAATTCAGACTTACTATGACTTTCGGAAGCCTTATACTTTCCCATTTCCTAGTGTCGTTCACATACCCAATAGGATAGGGTCATGACAGAGTATGTCTATGACATCAAAACATGGTTGTCATCTAAGTTCAAAATGAAGGATATGGGTAAAGATGTATATATTATTGGAGTTAAGATTTCAAGAGATTGTCCAAGGAAAATATTATCTCTTTCGCAAGAGACATATATCAAAAAATACTTGAGCGATTTAAAATGCAAGAATGTAAACCTATGGATACTCCTATTGCTAATGGTGAAGGCCTAAGCCAAAGATTATGTCCCAATACTCAAGAAGAAAAGGAACAAATGAGTAAAGGTCCTTATGTATGTAATACCCTAGAATATTGTCACAAGTATATAGTAATATAACTAGTTATTGGGCCAAGAACACAGATAGTACTAAGGAATTTTAGGGAATTTTTACAGTATTCAAATTAAGTTAATTTTTCTCAGTTAAGAGGTTAATGAGAGATTAAGATTAATTATAGCTAATTATATGAAGAAAGTATGGAAAAGTATTAAATATGTTGGAAAATCAACATAATGACAAAACCGTAAATAAGTGAAATTTCAAGGGTATTTTAGGAAACCCACTATCCACTGTCCAGAATGGTTTTGAAACTTATATAATGATAAACTATAAATAAAAATAAGTCATTTCAATTCCCACTTTGAAATCTAATTCTCAACAAAATAGACAGAATTAATTACAGAAGGATGTGGAGTTAAAGTCCAATTATTGGATAGTTTGAGGACCAAAGTATAATTTGCTAATTCTTCCAAGTATAAAAGCATGCCTTAGGAAATTTTTGCTCATTTCTTCCTTTCATCTTGCCTTGGCTGAAACCCATTTGCTCCATTTTCCACCATATTCAAGCTAATTTCTTAAGGAAAACCTAAAGAAAACTAAAAACCAACCTTTGATTCTTCATTTTCCATACAAATTTCACTTGGAAACCTAAAGCAAATCAAGATTCAAGTTGAAGAGGGATTCGAGTCATACATCATACAAAGGTAATAAATTGATTTTTTTTTATTATTAAATAGATGATTTAGGTGTTAGACATTGATTTATATGTGTTTAGTGCTTAATTGCATCAATTGATGCATTTGGTAAAAAATCCCCAAATTTGAAACCCCAAATTGAAGTTGTTTGATGTCAAACTTTAAATTGATGTTGTTTAATGTTAAATTAGCTTAGATTATGTTAATTGGAGGCTAATGGAAGATTATTTTGTGATTGATTTGGTTTAGAACATCAAGATTTGGAAGATTGCACATTTTGCCTCCTTTGATGATTTTGATGAAAAATCAATTTTGCTAGCCAATTGGAAGTATAAGGTGAGTTTAATATGCATAATTTGACATGCCTATTGCATTGAAATGTGAATTGGAAACCTCCCTTGAATAACCCATTTTGGCCGAACCATTGGGTACTATTCACCCAATGGAAATTTGCTTATTTTTCTTCATATTTCTAAGCCAATTTGATCCTTTGAATTATGCTTATTGTTGGATATTCAATACCTATTGTGTAGCCTTGATTATGAGCTTGTTGTTGATTATATGGGCAATGTCAATGTTGCGCCATAACCTAGCCAAATTGTCCATTGAATGTTGTATACCAAGTGTTTGACAAAATATCTAGTTCATTTGCCATAGGCCTACCATTTGTTTCATCCATAGGCCTACCATTTGAATGCCATTGTCGCCAATGATATTGGATAGCCAATTGTGCCAACCATATGACCTTGAATGACCAACTTGTGTTCCAACCTAATGTTAATTGTTATACCTATTGCTATTGTTTATGTATCTTCCATTGCTTATACAGTGTTCCATTACAATATCGTTTGATTGATTCAAGAGCTATTGCTTATTGATGAGACCATTGTTATCTATTGATATCTATTGATTTATTTTCATGCCTATATTATTTTTCCATGTTGATTTGACAGAGCTTCCTCACCGACGGGGTAGTGGGTAAATACTGTTGGTAATGTGCATATTGACTTTATATGATACCCTAGCTGAGAAGGGTTAACGGTCCTAGTCATAAGACCTAATCAATCTTATATATATTGATATGAAATTGATATGTGTTACACGTATTCATGGCCCACTATCTGGCTTATTTACATGATATGAGCCTTATTGACTTATTTATTGATCATGTATCCTTTTTTATCATCTTTTTCCTTACTTTGTATTCCGGTGTGTAACCCTATTTGTTATTATTTATTTACCTATTGTTTATTGATTACCTAACCTATTTCCATTGAATGATGCATATTAGATTTACTAAGTATTTATACTCATTCCATTAGTTGTTTCCACTTTTCTAGGTGCGGAGTATGAGGTAGATTCTAGATTGTTGTTTCTCTGTAGAATTTTGCAGACTGATTTTTGGCAGTGTAATTATTTAAACACTGTATTTTTGTATATATTTTAGTTACTCTATGGTGATGTCTATATGGCATAGTTAGACTGTATTATACATATATGATATTATATAGAGATGAAATAGTAATTTTGCATATGAATATGATGATTACAGCCAATAGCAAAACAAATTGTAGACAGACATATTACAGAGTATCATAGTACATAATGAATATTAAGTACTTAATTGGATAATAATACGATGGTATATGATAATAGAGTATGATATTGGGTTCTACGGGTATCGATTGGCTCTAGCATATTCTGCATCCTAGGACCGTCATGTTCCAAAATCGGGACGTGACAATGTCAGTGCGGTTAGTAGTCTTATATATGATGTGATGTATACAAGACCAAACATCTGTTTTATCGTTGGCATGGTAAGCAGATATCAATCTAACCCAGGCCCAGCACACTAAAAAGCTGTAAAAAGGATTATGAGGTATCACTGCGCTCTCAAGGATGTGATATGCATTTGAGAGGCTATACTGATGCGACTGGGGAGGAGACTTAAATGAGAGAAAGTCTACCTATGGATTTATTTTCTTACTCAATAATGGTGCTATATCCTGGAGTAGTAAGAAAAAATCATATATAGCTTCATCCACAATGGAAGCCGAATTCATGGCATTCTCCTCGGCAGTACAAGAAGCTTTGTGGCTTAAAAAAAATTCTTAGATCATCCAGAGGTCACTACTAGTTATACTGATCTAATATTAGTCAACTATGGCAATCAAACTACTATTGCATATACTAAAGACCCAAAAAACTAAACACATAGATACCAAATATAATTTTGTTAAAGACATGATTGCATGCAAGGTTGAAAACATGAATTACATTTCTACGAGAGATATGATTGCAGATCCACTAACGAAGCTTGCTCCTAGAGATGTATTTGTTGAGCATACAAAATCTCAAGAATTGCATAGATGTTAATGTACTTAAATTATTTATATTTCCCAATATTTACGAATATTTATTAATGTCTAAATAATAATGGAGTTTATTAGCCTATATACATATGAATATTCTTTAGTATATTCTTTAGTTATTTTTTTTAGTGGTATGTTAGACAGATAAGAGATTGACCTTCTCATACGGGCAATCACCTCTATTGTTTTAGTGATGTATAGAAATAAGAAAAATTTAAGTTTATTATCTCAATGATAATAGAGAGTTCATAATTAAAATTCAGAACATCGATCCATATAATGACTAAATGTCATTAGTAATGGTAAGTGATTTAAGTTTCATTATGTTTTTATTGCCATATGTGAGTTTACATGAGATAAATTTATTAAAAAGTAGATTTGTAAATTAAAGTTAGATATTGAACATGTCTGAACTATCATTTATACAATATTAAATTCTTAAGTAAGACATACTCTCTGTTGGGAAAAAGAAAATGTTGTAATATGTGATTCACAATAATCGATCATAAAGAGTATAATGATCTCAACTTAATATTGTGTGAGATCCTGAGATGAAATGAACCTCATGAAGTACTCTTGCGACTCCTATCAGTTACTCGAGACTTAATTTAATATTTGCTATCTTAGAATATTGCCAAAGGATTATGAATGATACAGTTTGATAAGACATTTCTAGAAAAGTAAGTTAAGTTAAAGTTAAGAGAATCGTGAGAAGAGGAAGATCATTAGAGGATCACATAAATTTGTATTCAGTGGTCGACCAATTATAATTTATCTGTGAGATGAAATATAATTGTGAATTTAAAATATAATCACAAATGAGATCATGAGAGAAGACAAATATGATAATATGGTCTAGGTATAGTACGTACTATAATCTACTCTAAATTATTTTTTGTATAATTGAGATGCTATAAATTCCTAACGGTTACATAACACCGAGCTCTAGAAGTATGCTGGTCACTATTTTTCTAAGTATAAACTATTATAGAGCATAGAGAATGTGTTCTCTTGAATTTATTGTGCTTCCCATTAAGTACAAGTGAGAGATATTAGATATTCGAGTTGGGTCCATCATAATGGGAATCTCGACCCATGAAATTTTAGATAACTATCAACTGGTAGTTATCAATAATTATTGAATTAAAGAAAAAATAACTTCCCACTCAGAAAAAGTTATGTTCATGTAAAAAGAAAAAGAAAAAATAACATAGAAAATACACTCTCTCTATGAACTCTCTACAAACAAGAAAAGAAAAGAAACTTAAGGTGTGAAAATTTTTGAATTTTCATTTGGTGATTTTTAATTGATCAATAACTCTGTTTAAAAATAATCTGCTTCTGCAAAGGAGAAACCTGTAATTTTTTTTTTTGTTTTCTCCATCTTTCAATTTGCTTTCAAATGAATTATTGATTGATCCTTTCTTTCTTTCATTCAACTTATTGCTCTATTTATTCTATTATGCATGATATATATTATAAAATACCAACTCACTAAGTTTTTCCCCAAAGTTCATCCCCTTCGCTCGCTAATGCTTTTACAGGTAAATGCTGGAAAATGATTCAAGTGAAACAACTTATTCAACATCAAGTAAAGATGAAAAAGCGGAAAATTTGGGTTGCAGTTTAGATAGCAGTAAAACTCTGTTCTGCTAGCCTTTGCGAATTTGGGAAATCAGTTAATGAAAGTCGAGTTAAGAAAGAAGACAAAAATTTGCTTCTAAGTTAGTCTATCAGTTTCAAGCCTCCTGCTAGTTATCATTAAGACTTAAAAATATTATAATAGGTCTAAAGGAATAGAGTGGGCATTTATCTAGTGATGAAATGAAATATACGATGAAGGTGGACCCGCACCCAAACTTGAAAAACCAACCAATTATAGACAAGGACATATGGCCATGTGTAAAACATGGAAAAGAAACAAAAAAAAAAAAAAGTTCTGCTGTGAATTTTGAGTCAAATAGCAATTAGCAAGTGGGAAAGTCCAATTAAGCCTGTAGCATTTGGCTTGATTTTGCCGTCCGAATCCAAAACCGATAATAATATTTAAAAATTGATTAAAAAAAATAAAAAATTCATTCTGATTATTAACATTAAAAACTTTGCGGTTTTGGTTTTGGAAGTTGCGTCTCTCCTCGTCAGATTGTCGCTGTCCCTGTTTCTACTCTCTTTTTGTTTTTTCGATTTGATTGTTGAGAGACTGATGAAGAGAATCAGAAATGGAGAAATCTGGGATTTCGAGCATGAAATTGCTGTGGTAGGTAACAGACAGGTGATATTAGGATTGGACGGTGGAACTACATCAACCGTCTGCATATGCATGCCAATTCTACCTTTCTCCAACCCTCTTCCTGACCCTCTCCCTGTTCTTGCTCGTGCCGTCGCCGGTTGTTCCAACCACAACAGTGTTGGAGGTCAGTACGTCTTTCTATTCTTTCTTCAATTTCAATTGTAATTGCATTTCCATGGGAAATTGGCCACATTATACTCAGTTTATAAAGGCATGAATGTCTTTTTATTGTATTTGGCTTGTTTCAGAAACTGCTGCTAGAGAGACATTGGAGCAAGTTATGGCAGATGCTCTTTCAAAATCAGGCTTCAATCGTTCTGCAGTTCAAGCAGTTTGCCTAGCAGTTTCTGGTGTTAACCACCCAGCTGATGAGCAAAGAATTTTAAATTGGCTTAGGTTTGCTTTCTAATACTGATATTCGGCTGCTGTAATATTTTTGACATATTTATTTACATCACACTCTCATGCGCAAGAATAAAATAATAAGCCTGCAGTGTTCTACTCATTTGCAACAGATTGTAAGTCTTGATTGATCCTAGATAGCTCCACACTTCCCAATATGGTTAGCCAAAGAAGAACTCAGTTAGAATTAGAACCTAGAATATGAAAGGTTAAGAAAGATGAAAGAAGAGGTCTCCAATATATTCTAAATTCTAAATCTTGTTTTTTTTTTCTTATATATTTATTTCTTACATTTTTATTGTTGTAATTTTCTTTCAAGTTCAAAAAATTCATTTCTCAAATATGCTTTATCTTGATTTGTGCAGGGACATATTCCCCACTCATGTTAAGTTATATGTTCAAAATGATGCTGTTGCAGCTTTGGCAAGTGGAACAATGGGCCAACTTCATGGCTGTGTTTTGATTGCTGGTACAGGTACTATTGCTTATGGATTTACGGAAGATGGTAAAAAAGCTCGAGCTGCTGGTGCAGGACCCATCTTAGGTGATTGGGGGAGGTAAATTCTTTGAATTCTGGATTTTATTTTCTTCTGTATCTCTCTCCCTCTTCTCCCTCCAAGTGATTCCATAGTATAATTTTTTATGCATAGCACGGAGAAAAGAAACAAACTCTAGTAAGCTGCTTGCATTAGTGCCTTACTTTATTGCAATGTACTTGCTTAGGTTCTAAAGGCAAACATTGACTTGAACTTGCCTTGCTTGGGGATATGAGGGAGTGTTAGTTTACAATCTTGCTCGAGTAACTAGTTAAAAGCTCAACCTAATGGTACTAGTTTATCATCTTGTTCTCCTCCACATTAGATTAAACTCAACCTAATGGTACTAGGTAGGGTTTAAATATTAGTCCATTTGCAATAGATCATTTGATTCTTATTGGAAAAAAAGGTGACTGATTAAATTAAACCGGATTCAGTGTAACTGTTTTGTCATTACAGGGGAATTGGCTTGGGATAGCTAATACAGCCTGATATTGGATTAGATGGCTATGAGGATGTTTGCATCTACTTAAAATCCGCTTGTAGCGGCGTTTTGAAGTTTAAAAAATGTTAAACGGTTTTTTAAGTATTTGAGTGTAAAAATAAAATGCTGTTTTGAAGTTTAAAAATGGAAAAAAGGTGAGTTAGACCTGGTAGTTTTTTTTAAACGGCGTTTGACAAAACTCTGTTTCCAGCCAAACATCTCTTATGTGTAACTGCTGAAATGGCTTGGGCAGGGGAGATAAATTAAAGGGGATAGAGAGAAAGAAGAGGAAGAAAAGGAAGAGAAGAGTGTGTGTGGGGAGGACGGGGGGAACACTAATAAAATCAGTTTTTAATGTTTGAAACCTAGGTTCATAATAGGCTTTTCTTTAATTTTGTATTTGGGATGTCCCTTGCAATTCATTCATATAAAAATAAAATATGTAGTTTTGAGTCCAATGCTAGTTTGACAAATTTGTTGCAATTATCTCCAAACTTGTGAAAATTCAAAAAATGATATTTTATTCCTGATTTAAATAAAGTAATAAATTTTTATATTTTTATATTCTGGGGGGGGGGGGGGGGGGGGGGGGGGGGGGGGGGGGGGGGGGGGGGGGGGGGGGGGGGGGGGGGGGGGGGGGGGGGGGGGGGGGGGGGGGGGGGGGGGGGGGGG
>CANXYC010658366.1:0-20202 GCA_948193065.1 Aleurites moluccanus | reverse complement strand
TACCATCATCAGTCACTTTATAGGGAGTTATCAGATTGATAAACGGTGTTCCCAGGATGACCATCTGGTGTAAATTTTTGGCAAGAATAAAAACATTTTTCAAAGCAACATTGGCATTGACAACTGTTCCTTCAGTTTTCATTTTTTCAAAATTTGATATGAAATCTGGGAAATATTTTTTCATTCATGCATGCCTTTTGCCAAAGGCTGTGTTATTAATTGTGTTTAAATATTTTTTCATTCATGCATGCCTTTTGCCAAAGGCTGTGTTATTAATTTTAATTGTGTTTAAATATTTGTGTTTAAATATTACATGCACTGTCGTTACCCCTGTTTAGAATCCTGTGGACTTAGTGGTATATATATATATATAATTTATTCGGTTTGATTATTTTTAATTTTTAACATAAATCAAGCCGAATCAAATAAATTAAAGTTTATAAAAATTAAATCGAATTGAATCAAATTATAAAATTAATCAAACCCAATATATCGAATTAAAATTTAATTTGATTTAATTTTTTTATTATATTCTACTACATACATTTTTTTTTTTGGGTAAAAAACTTAAAAGCTGAAATATATTAGGCAGAAATAAGTTATTTTTTACTCTTTAATTTCACTGTACTCTAAAAAATAAAAAATAAAAATAAAAATAAAAATTTATTAATTTATTTATCAGCTTTCTTTGCCAGTTATTATTTTTTTTTATGATATTTTATTTAATAGAGTATAATTAATCAAAGATTATGTATAATATTAAATTAAAAAAATAATTAACTAAAAATTATGTATAATATTAAACTTAAAAAAAATTACGTTTATAATAATTATTTTGTTATATAATTTTGAATTATTATATTTTTTAAAATTTAATTTTAAATGTATATTTATATTTAAATAATTATCTAAATAATAAATTTTAAATTTTTTATACTCTCCGAACATGTAAACTTATAAATTTAAATTCAAATTCATATATATGAGCAATCTTAATTTTTATTTTACTCTTTAATTCTACAGCATCTCTCAGTAACATGCTATTATACTACACATTGACAAATTTGTTTACAATCAAAATATCTCCCTATAATTTCTTTCTTTTTTCTTTATGGTATATTACATGGATTAAAATATATAATAGTGTTCCACTCTTAATTTAAGTAGAACTAGTTAGTTATTGAGCCAAACAATTTCATTCTTAGTCTCTCTCTCCTAATTCAGAACCTAATCTCTCGTTAGTGAAATAAAACATAAACAATAGCTACTTGATAATCATTTTTTTCTTTTTTTTTTCTGGCTCTAAATCTTCACTTCTGTTGCTAAATTTCTATTTAATTTTTGAGAAATTTCTTTAATTTAGCTTTTTCTCTTAAAACCCAAATGAAAAAAAAAACATTACCCTCTTACACCAAGAGAAAGTGAGAAATGAATTATGTAAAGTTAGGTTCTAAACTAAAAGAGAGAGAAAATAATTATTTGGCTTAGTAACATATTAACTAGTTCTAGTTAAGTTGAGAGTAGATTTCAAATAACATGTATCATCTGTCACTAGGAGAAATAAAGAAGTCTAAGGAAGCTGACCTAGGATTTGATTATAAAGAAATTTGCCAATTTGTGACATAATAGTATATTTTCAAATCATCAAGTAAAATTATAATAAATAAATAAATAATTAGGTATTTCAATGCAATTGACCTTTATATATATTAATCTCTTAATTTTTATTTTTATTTTTAATTTTGGTATTTTAGCTTTCATATGAAAATTTTAAACTTAAAAAGATGCAAGATTAAAATATTACTTTCTTTATACATAAATTATAATTCCATTTTATTTTGACACAAAAATTAAGGATTTGTATTGCTTTTATTATTTTATTTTTATTATGGTCACTAATAATATTAATTATTCTAAACTAACATGGTTGATAATAAGAGAGTGGAAGGGATATTTGAAAACACAATAATAAATTTATTTGAAAAAGAAAATAGACTATTTTTTTAAAACATCTCAAAAAAGCAATATAAACTATAATTTATGGATAAGTGGAGGTTTATTTAAAAAGTATGTCACTAAAAAATCATTTCACTTTAAAAATGAAGAACTAAAATGTAATATAAAGATCAAAGTGAAATAAATTAAAAAAAAAATAATAGTCATTTGATTTATTTTTAAAAAAGAGAGGGTTATGTATTAATTATGCTAAATTTCGAATTGATTTTGATAATTTCTCTTTTATTTCTTTTTTTACTTTTTTCTAAAATGGAGAAGAAATATAAGGTTTTCAAATTTCTTTTATAAATATACCAGAAACATTTGAGCTTGAAAGGAATAAAAGCATAGGAATATAATTTTTTTTTTTTATCTATCATATTCATGTCAACTTACATTTCAACCAAAGTAAACCCCTCATTGATGAGTCTAAGGATATATCCTCTATGTTCGGTGATGATTTAGAAATATTCAAAATTAGTTGATAAATTTTATATATTTGAGTTTCAATTATATATAAATCGCGTTTGAATTCAAAAACCTGCAAGATAAATATCGTGTAAAAAAGATGTTAAGTTTAGATTTGATAAAATCTCTCAAATGTCAAACTGTAAATTTATAATTCTCAAGAAATAAAATAATGAATCCTTAAGAGGGAGAATAATTTTTAGAGAGAAAGAGATATTATAAATTGTAAAATAAAATTAGCCTTATAGTAATTGGTGTCAGTTTATATCTTAATTATGAACCATTATATCAGTTTGAAAGACTTGTTTCCATCATAGGAGAGAAGGAGATCACATGTAGTTGGAAAAGATAAGTTGTTAGTTGTATTAAGTTCATATTATTGCAATAATTGTCCCATAAGCAGAGTAAGGTCTTTGTCATGCTGTGCGCTGCTATTGACCATGACACTGAACTATATTTCATTATTGTTGACCGAACATGCCCACTTTATTGCCCTTGACCAGCTAATTTAAAAGTGAAGAAATGTTATGAGGATTAAACTCTGGAGTCTATTCGAAATGTTATTAAAAAGAGAGTTCGTAGCTTCTTTATTGGGAGCTCGAGCTTGAGGGCTTCCCTAACTCTGAACTTTGGGTTGCAATCCTCAATTTACAACTTTTTTTATATCTTCATTATTCAGGCTAAATCTGTAAGGCATATCCATCTATAGTTAGATTTAAGATGTTGGAAATCCAATTTTATAACTTTATATTTATTCTTTATTATTCGATTTATAAATTTAAAAATTATCTTTTAGACATTGATCTCAAAAATTAAATTCTGATAAAAAAAATAAATTACTCACCAATCATATTAATATTTTTCTCTTATTATAGTTTGTGGTGCACACCAAATGTTATCAATATTTTCTTATTGGTGAACTTAAAAATATTTACTATTTTCTTTACAATTATTACTAGCTGAGGTTATAAGTGAGCTTAGGTACATAATCACTTAACTACAATATTAAAGAACCTTTTGTCATTTTCTAACTACAATATTAATGAACCATTGTCATTTTTTTTTTTTTGTACTGATATGATTAAATTCATATATCACTGGAAATAACATTATAATTAAGGACCATTAGCAAAATTTTGAGTCACATAATTAAACATTTTATTGACAATCATTAGCCAATCCATAATTATTACATTGGAAATAGATTTATTCGTGGATCTATATAATATATATTTGAAAAATATTAAATTTTTTAAAATATCTAATATACTTAATTCATAATTTTTTTCATAAATTAAATTTCAATAGTCAATTCAAAAATAAATCTAATTAGAAATATTCTTAATATTATAATAAATTATTATTTAATTCTTTAAATTTAATCTAATTAATTAAATATTTTTTTAAACTCACTAATTAGTCCTCCAATTTTAATTTCTTTAATATATTTAGCCATTTATTTTATATTTTTAAACTTTTTAGTTAAAAATTAAAAACAATAAATAAATTTTAATACCTAAATTACCATTGTACACTAGTTTAAGTATAATTTTTTTTTTAGTTGTTAATGTGATTTTAGGAATTATTGCCAATGAATTTGCGTTCTTCGTAATTTGAGCTATTACAGACCAAACAAATAGTAATTTGAACTGACATATATATAGAAGAAAAGGAAGCTCCAGAGCATTTCAATAAAAGATCTACTTTTATACACTTTTAAGATACGGATCATAACATAAAAAATTGTAACAAATTTTATTATAAAATTATTAATTAGTCACTAAACGATCATATATTTATATTTTAATATATAATAATAAAAATTTAAGTTTTATATATTTTTTTATAAATTATTCTTATTATTATTATTAAATTTTTTCTATAAATAATTATTTAATAACTTAATTACTTAACAAAATGTTTAATAATTAAAATTAATAATCAATAATTAATAATTATATTTTTTACAAGTTCAATTATACTATAAAAATAATTATTTCCTATATATATATATGACGAAATAAGTTCGAAGTAAATTATGGAGTGAGATATATAATTTTTATCCTCACTTCATATCCATTAAAATTTTTAGATTTTTCTTATTCCCTTCCCGTTTTTAATCAAAACGAAGATTGTTCATTTTGGCAAATTTTCATTGAATTTGAACATTTTGTCATCTCTAATATTCTCATCCGAAATATTTAAATTTTATCTCTTTATTTTATTTTGTTTGGGTTTCAGTGATTGTTTTTGAGTTTCTTAATATTTAGATTTTATCCTTTTATTTTATCTCATATGGATTTCATTGATTATTTTTTAGTTTCTAGATAATTTAAAATCAACCCAACAAGCTATTTTTGAAGACACATGGCGTTTTAATTCAAATAATGGTGTTGTTTTCTTTGAAGACTTCTTTCTTGATTGTTTCTTGGATTTCTCTAGTAGAGAATAGAGAATTTAAGGTTCGGTTTACAAAATTTAAAATTGGAGTTGAAATTAAAATTAAAATTAAAATTAGAATTTTCAATTTTAGTATTTCACAGCTATTTATAATTTTATGAAATTGTAATATAACTAAAAAATTAATTCTATAATTTTATTCTTAACCCATAAAAATTATAATTTCATAATCACCATTATAATCATCTCTCCCGCCGCCACCTTCAACATCACCGCCATCGCTACCTTCACTTCCAGCTCTACCACCAGCGACGGTGGTCTACCATCGCCGGCGACGATAGTCTACCACCGCCGGCGATGGTGGCACGTCTAACGATCATCACCGGCAATGATGGCTCGCTGGACCGTCATCGCCGACGACGATGACTCGCCGAACATTCATCATCACCCCCATCGATGGTCCACCACTATTTCCAACTTAGCTGTCACTTTCATTTTCACAAATTTTTTATTTAATTTCAATTTCAATTCTAATTTTTTGTATGAAACAAACGTTAGAATTATAATTTCAACATAATTATAATTTTTAAGAATTAGAATTAGAATTGAAATTGAGAATTGGAATTGAAATTCTCAATTTCAATTTCGTTTGGGGACAAGAATTGGAATTAAAATTTCAATTTCAATTCCAATTCTAATTCTCTAGAATTAGAATTTTGTTAAAATTATAATTTTAACGTTTGTTTTATACAAAAAATTAAAATTAAATAAAAAATTAGTGACGATGAAAGGGCGGTGTAGTTAGAAGTGGTGGTGGACTACCGGTGGGGGTGATAGTGGATATTCAGTGATGACGGTCCGACGAGTCATCGTCGTTGACGGTGACAATCCGGTAAGCCATCATCACAGGCAATGATTGTTAGGCGTGCCACCGTCGCCGACAGTGACGGACCACTGTCACCGGCGATGGCAAATCATCGTCACTGGTAGTAAGGCTGGAAGTGAAGGTGATGGTAGCGGTAGCGGTGGTGTTGGAGGTGGCGATAGAAGAAATGATTGTAGTGGTAATTATGAAATTGTAATTCTCATGGGTTTAGAATGGAATTGTAAAATTGATTTTTTAGTTATATTACAATTTTATAAAATTATAGTTAGAATTTCAATTCTAATTATAAATAATTGTTAAAAACTGGAATTAAAAATTTTAATTTTAATTTCAAACTCTTCGAACAAATCCTAAATAAAATTATAATTTTCATCAATTAATGATGATTATAACTTTGGTTTTAACAATTTATGTGATTCTTTTCTCACCAATCAACTTTCTGTGTCTGCAAGTTGATGAAAAATTTATAATTAGTTTTCTATGGTTTTTTCTTCGTTAATTAATTTGATTGTATGTGAATTTTTTTCTTCATTATATTTGGATTTCATTTTTGAATTCAATTCTATGACATAAAAGGAAAAAAAAAAAAAGGGTATTATTATTATTTTATTTATATTTAATTAAAAAATTGACTAAATAATCATTTAATTTACGAAATCAAAATATAAAAATTAATGAATTAGTTTTTAAAAAATAATGGAATTAAAATATTGAGACTAACTATTTTTTTTAAATATTGAGACTAATTAGTTAATTTCTAAAAAAAATTGAAATGATTTAGTTAATTATGTGAAAACTAAAGAATTAAATTATTATTATCGTTAATATTATTTGAATTTTAAATTAAAATCTTTTTAAATAGGGGTAGTTTGGTAAGAGCATGTGCCTACATGGCTTAACTTGCACACACATACTAGGGGCATTTCATGTAAAAACGAAGAGTAACATGGGCATTTTAAGTAGGCGATTCAAAATTCGGAAAAAAGGAAAGATTCTTAATGATCTAAAGTTGGAACATCGGACCAAAAAAGTAGCCGTTTTGGTAATCAATTAACTGACTATTTTACCCTCCTTATATTCGTTTAATTACCTAAACTCAACACATAACTCTCGAGATCCGTAGAGGCGAAAAAAGTAAATAGAGAGGGAATCAGTAAGCTAAGCCAAAGCCATGGTTTATATTGGGTAATTAATGAAAATGAGAAGGGCAATTAGCACATTGAGTTGAATAATGAACTATGGGAGACGAGATAATTGTCGGTTTGTTTTGTCCAAAAATTCCTGAAAAGCTTTTTTCTTCATTGGATCCCCACTAGCACTTACTGACAAGTAGGGCTGTCTAAAAAAACAAAAAAATAAAAAAAAAATAAAAAAAAAATCTTTTTGCTGTAAAACCCATCGATTCATTTTAATCAAATAGAAAAATTATAATTTTAAAAAATAAATAAATTGAATTTTCAATTAAGTTTGCAGTTTAATAAAATTTTAAATTATTATAATCCAAATTAATAATAAGTATATAAATATATTATTAAATTATTAAATTATAATAAGATAAAAAAGATTATTAATTGAATAATCCATAAAAATTATGTAATAAAATTTAAGAGATAATTCATTTAAATAATATCTTATATTTATTAATATATTTTATTAATTTTTCATTTTTATTTTATTGATCATAATTTAAATTTAAATAGGTTAATGTTAATTTCTTTTCAATTTTTTAATTTTTTTATCTATTTCATATATTTTCAAAATATTTTTTAAAAAAATTAATAATTTTTTTTTTGTTTTTACAATTTTAGAAGTTAAATTTAAAATTAATATAAAAATTAATTCTGTATAAACTTAATTATCAAGTCAATCCCAAATTATTTCTTTAATTCTACTTTACTTTAATATGACAAATTACCGTCTAAATTAACTTATGTACGCCAGTATTGACAATAGTAGTAATCTACTTTACCGTATGGGGAAGACCCATGAGAGTACCTTCCCTGTCATGACGTGGCATTCAAAGGTATTAGGGATGTGGTTGAGGGGTTGCTGTATATATTTTTGTAAAGTAACTTTTTATATTTTAAATTTTAAAAATTTAAAAATATTTTTAAAAAATATAATTTGATAGTATTTGATATAAAAAATATATCATGTATTTTTTTATCAAATAAAAATTAAATGAATAATAAAAAATATATTATAAATTTTATGTATCAAATTTAATGATTTAAATTTAATATATTTATAATATATTTTTTACTATTTATTTGATTTTTATTTAATATAATAAATATATCATTAGATTTATCATATCAAATACTATTAAATTATAATTTTTAAAAAATTTTATAAAAATTTTTAAATTCTCAAAATATGATATATGAAAAGTTATTGTGTAAAAAAACACAATAATTCTCTTAACACGAGGCATGAACCCCTTTGCCTATTTATTTATTTGTCGTGAGTATATTTTTTATTGGTTTAAGAAATTACGAGATATGACTAGAATATATTTTTTTATATAATATAATTTTTGTCTTTTTTATTCTTATAAAATTATTTTTTATTATATAATAAAAAATTATTAGATAAAATGGTAATACATTCCTATTAATTTTTTATATGGAGTCAAGAGGTCAATGGAAGGAGGTAAGACCACTAAGAATATCATTGGACTTTAAAATATATTTAATACCTAATTATAGTTAAAAATTAAAATTAACTATTAAGTAATTATTTTTTAAATTTATATAAACTATTTATGATTTTATTATTATTTTTATATGGTGTTTTATATAATAATAATTTAAATTTTTTATTTTATTTAAAATTTCATTTCTTATTTTAACATATATAGATATATGTATATTAATGTAAAATTATTTACAGTTAAAATATTTGAAAAAATATATATATATAAAAGAGGTGTGTGAGAAAAAAAAAATAACAAATAAGACAAAAAAAAAAAAATGGATTTTTGCCCTGATAATTGCAGTGCAATTGGTGGGCTCCTAACAGGCTCTAAAAATAAAGACTCATAAAGACTCCAAATTAAAATAATTTATTATTTTCTTATTATATTATAGGGATTTTCCATGGTAATTACTACATTGCAATTGGTTGGCTCAAGTGGTGGGCTCCCCACTAGCTCTAAAAATAATGACTCTAAATTAAAATAAATCATTATGGGGTGACTTCGACCTCTTACTTGAGTTGAGCCTCCGTTTCGCAATCGACGGGTCAGTGAATTATTGGGTCTATAGATAGCAATCGCATCGAGTCATTTTGGATATTATTTTTTTCAATAGATTTAGATCGTGTTGTTTCAGATCGTGTTTAGTCTTTTGGGTCAATTATCTAATTAATGAATTAAAATGCAATTAAGGGAATGTCAAACCACTTTTAAATTTTACTTTTAAAATAAGCTTTCGATTAGGACACTTTATAATATTATTTATTTAAAAAAAATTAATTAAAAGTTTTGTGGAGTTATATTTTCAATATATATATATTTTTTAATTTTAATAACTAAAATGAATATCGTAATTTAAAATATCTCACATATAGTTTATGCAAAATAAGTATAAATATTAAAGTATATAAACACATTTAATGCTTTTAAATATAAAATCCTGTATCATAATATAATATTTTCTCAATGTCTTATACATGAAATAATATAATAATAAAATTACTAAATTTCTCTTAGAAAATTAAATTAAATAATTTTAAAATTACAATTCCTAAATAACAATTAGTGTGAACTTTATTAGATTTTAAAATTTCACATGAAATGTTATACAAAAAATAATTACAAAATAAATTTTAAAAGTATAATAAATTATTTATTTTAATTAAAATAAAATAAGTTTGATATTTATAAATAATTTTTTAATTTTAATTATTTTAATAATTAAATTTATTTTATATTAAAGTAATATACAACTCAATTATGTATAATATTATTTTATAACTTAACATTTAGTTTAGATGGAAATCATATTAGACTCTTACCCAAAAAGTCATTGCCTCGGCACTTCATCAAAGCAAAAATGTTCTCTTTTTTTTTTTTTTAACGTGTCATGACCCAATCTGGGGAACCGCGATGATTCTACGGTACGGGAAATGTCGAGGCAACCGGAATTTGTAGAACCCATCAATCACTATAATACAATTACATACCATATAATAACACAGCGGAAACATCTATACCCATCATCAATCATATATTTGTAACACCTTAGTTAAAACCTAGAACCTGAACCACAAAGAGTTACTTGGGAAAATTGTGACTTTAATTAAATATTGTGATTTGCTATATGTTTATACTTGAATTTGATATGTATGCATGTTATATGATGTGTTTGTATGAATAGAGGGGGTTTAAAAGCTGTTAGGAAGCAATCGAGTAAAATTGAATTTTTGGTGAATTAGGGGCAAAATGATCATTTTACACCCTTTGAGTTTTAATGGAAATTAACATCATATTTGATGATAAAACAGAATATCAAGACATGAAAATAAGGGTATAATGGTCATATGAATTATTGTTGGAAGATTAAAGGCGGTAAAAAATAATTCTGAGAAAAGTTGATTGGATAGGGATCCAATTCGAACTAGGGGTAGTTTAGTATTTTCCTAAGGAATATGGACTTATATGATATATGCAAGTTTATGGTATCATTTTAGGCTAACCTAAATCAAACCATTGGATTAAAAGATCAAGAATTGAATGGTTAGTAAGTTAGGTTTCATAATTTTTACTATAAGATTAATGCATAGGATTACCAACTTGATATTTAGGTGGATTTTTCCCGTCTCTTCTTATTCCTTAGCCATTTCACCAACCAAACTTTCTCTTTCTTCATTTCAAGATTTCGACCACCATTGAACAGCATCAAACCAAGTTGTTTTCTTTCATTTTTTGATCAAAACTAGTTAATTCTATCATTCTAAACATAAATATATCATTAGATTCAAAGAAAAATCAAGAAAAGTTGATAAATCAAAACTTTCAAAATTTCAAAGAACTATTCGAAAAGTAAGTGATTTTACCATTCTTTTTGGTTTAATTTTGATCCTAAGATATTTTTTTACGTTAATTAGTATTAAATATGTGTTTAGGTTGGAAAAAAACTCAAAAGTTGGAAGGAAACCCTAACTAGGAAAAGGTATTATTCAAATGTGTTATTTTGATGGAATTTTAGTTCAAATGTATCGTATTTGACGCATTTGTAATGCATTAATAGCCATTTGATGGAAAGAAATTCATTTGAATGAATTTCGTGCTTGGCCGAAACTTGAGGTGCTTAAGAAATGGAATTGTGCTTTGGTGTTTAACAGGTTTAAAAGCTTGAATGTTATTGCCTTTGATGTATATTTATATTGTTTGAATGATTGGTGTTGAAAAATGAATCAATAGAATGAATTCTAACTAGGCCAAACCATATTGAGTTTATAGGTTTAATGTGTTAGGTTGAAGTAATTAGGAAGGAAAGGTTTGAATATGGATTAATAATGTATATGATGCAAATGTATGTTTGATATGGAATGTTGAGTTAAGTGTATATAAGTTCTTAACTTGGCATAATAGATATGAATATATGAAATGTAAGTCAAATGTAGTGATAGACATGTGTTTGATGCATAAAGGATTGGAAAAAGTATAAATTGTATAAATTGTATGATGTGAGGATTGGAAAGAGTTTCCATGTTTAGATTTCTGAAACTAAATTTACCGAAGTTCAGAGGGGACAGAGGTACAAATCCTGTTGATTTTCTGGAGGAGGTGGAGAAGGTAGTGAGGAGACTACCTTGTTCTGAGTTGAGATCAGTAGAGCTAGTTGGTTTATTGCTTAAGGGTAAAGCATGGACTTGGTTTTCGAGGCACATGGAGACTAGACTTTATGGAGAGCACCCACCCACTTGGATAGAATTTAGGCAGGAATTGATGAGTTCATTACTGAGGGTGTTAGGACCAGTAATCTGGTGAGATTTGAGCAGCTTGAGCAGGGAGATAGATCAGTAGAGGAGTATGCCGAGGAGTTTATCCGGTTGAGTAGGTATGCTGCTCACATAGTACCTACGAAGGCAGATCTGATTAGTAGGTTTCGAAGGGAATTGCATGCTGCCTTGCATAATGCTCTACTTGCTACAGAGTTCACTTCTTTAACCACAGTGATAGACAATGCCACACAGATGGAGGAGAAATATAAGACAGAGAGAGCTAAGAGGGACTAGAAGAGGAAGGGTGGTCCAGGATCACAGAGTATGAGGGGGGAGAGCAGCTCCCAATCTAGACAATTAAAGCATTTGTAGTCTAATTTGCTTGCAAAACAACAAGTTTAACAGAATTAGATATATTTAGAGTGTGATTTTATACAAAGGGAGGGTTTTTCACTTCATTATTTGAAATGGGAGGTTGATATAAAGCATAAGTATTAGATCTGGTGGTGTTTTGTGAAGAAGATGAATTGTTAGTGTTGTTGGGCAAAAAGGAAGAGAAAATAGAAGAAAATTGAGATCCATAAGAATTAGAAGTAGTAGGTATAGTAGCAGTAGTAGTAAAGATATTGGTAAACCAAGGAGTAGAGGAGTTTGGAGAAGGATTAAAGGCTATGAAAAAAGTGAAAGCAACAAAAGCAAACATAAACCCATAAGCAAAAGCCACAATTCTTCTGGTTTAAGAAGATAAAAAAGACTCTTTAGCTTTGAAATAAGACTTCCTCTATGGGAAGAGAAGTTTTGTGTGGGTGAATCAACTATGACAGACTAAAAAAGATTTTCTCTTCCAATTAATTTCCCTATCTCCTTCAAACAATGGAAATAGAGATAACAATGAATTGCGTGAGAAAGAGAAAAAGAAGTGGGCAGTGCTTTCTGTGGTGATGGGAGTCTAAAAGAATCTTGCACACGTACATCTGGGGTTGGGATGAGTTGTGGTTGTCTGATGTGGCATAAAAAAAAAAAAAAAAAAAAAACTGATTTCGAACAACTATTAAAGAAATGTAAGAATTATGGATGGAAGGACTTTAATATGACTGACACATAAAGTTAAAAATTTTTTAAGTGATGTTTTAAAGATGGAGTACCATAATATGTGCAGGCCAAAAATTAGAGGATCACGAGTAAAATTAACCCAAAATCAAGAGTGAAATTTGTAGGATTGAGAGAAAGAGATAACGGGGAAGGAGAAGAGACGATAAAAAAAATACATATAATATGCGTGGGCTATTGAAATTTCATGAAATTTTTTGGCAGATGGACATGTGGTCCCAAATCCCTTCCAAAATCCATATGTATTCAAAAAATAATAAAAAAATAAAAAAATTTATTATTAAATAAAATAAAATTTTAAATTAAAAAAATAAAAATAAATTAATAATTAAATAAATAAGTTGTTATTAAATAAATAAGTAAATTAATTAATTATTAAATTAATTATTAAAATAAATAATATAAGTAGATAAAAATAAATAAAAAATAAAATAAAATAATTTAATTAATTAATTAATTAATTAATTATTCTAAGTAAATAAAATTAAATAGAAAATAGAAAATAAGTAAAATAATTAATAAATTAAATTAATTATTTAAATAAATATGATAAGTAGATAAAATAAAACAAAAAAATATAAAATAAATAAAATAGTAAAAAAATTAATAAATTATATTAATATTATTAATATTAAAGGATTTTGAATAACTTTCTTTTTCTAAATTTCAGATTTCTCGAAACTTTACAATAAAGTGCCGACAAAGACATACTTTATCCGCATTTCCTATTTGAGCGCCAGTAAAAATATATTTTTGTTGGCACAAATAAAAATGTCGACAAAACACTAACTTTTTTGAGAAAATAAAATCTTTCTCTAGAAAAAGCTAAATCTATTGTTGTGTATCCAAAGGACATAACAATGTTGAATTTGTGGATACTAAACAATAATTGGAGGATATTTTCACCAGAATATTGGATAAAGAAACGTTATACTTCATTAGAAGAGAATTGGGTATGATTGATACCTTTCAGGTATATTTTTTTTAACATTTTTGGTTAAATTTATTATGCTTGGTGTAATATGATGATTGGTGATGATTCTGTTTGATAAATAAGTATTTTATGCAATATGAATATTTTTGTGCAAATTGAGATTTAAGTGAATAAATTTTTATAAATTTATGTCACTTTACCATCAATTGATATTGATTTATTGCTAATACATGAATTACAAGCATATAAATGAAGTACATGAGCCATATCTTAAAAACTTTTCTTATTTTAGTTTAAAAAAAATTTATAATTTCTTGTAACGCTTGTTCTATATCTGTAATTGTCGTTATACCTTGTTGAGTCAATTTTTAAAATTTAACATAGAAACATATTGTAATGTTTGTTATACTTAATAACGCCCATTACAAATAGGTTGTAATGTCCTTGACTCTTTGTAACGTCAATGATAATATTTTTCTTAATGTCAAAATTTTGGACCATGTAACGATGGTTACCTCATGTAATGCCCATTATGACACAAGTCTATATAAATAACACATCATTGTCAAACCCTAATTGTCATTCTATTTTCAAATTATCTCTTAAGTTTCTCTTAAATCTTTTTTTCTCTAACTAAAATCAGTCATTTTCATCTATTTTCTAACTCTATATCTTCTCCTAGCCTTCAAATCATACCTAAAACTAAGATGGTAGGCCAAAAGGGCAAGGAAAAGAAATATGGGGAAGGACCTGATGTTGGTTCTGCTTCTCAATCTAAAGAGGAATCGGTCAAGTTAGCATATGGGTTGTCCTTCGCTTCTCTATATCTAATAAAAAGATTTGTTATGCTTCAGAAGTAAGGACATTTGGTAAATGGACGTCCTGTGCATTTCAGAGATTTAGAAACCCTAGGTTTAGGTGACCTTGTCTCCAGATATTGCATTGATTTATTCGAGAGCGATTACTTTTGCTAGACTTCATTGTGATACCTATTTAGAGTTTGTTTATGAATACTTCACAACTCTTAATTTTAATTCTACTGGGGTTATGACCTATTATCTGGGCAAAACTAAGAGGACTTTGAATTATGATGATATTGGTACAAAGTTTAAGTTTAAGTCTACCGGACGTGCAAATATTCTTGAGAATTAAGAACCTTCTTTTGCGTGGGAAGAATTAATGGGTCAAACTCAGTATGTGATCGTCACATTTTTTATCCTCTATATTTTTATATTATTTTTAGCATTTTTATTAGGTTTTTATTGTTATTAATTAGTATTTTTAATAAATTAATTCTAATAAGTTTGCCTCAGTTTTCTGTGTTTTTGACTCTGTTTTATAGGTATTTTTATTAAAATACTGATACAAGAAGAACGGGCTTGGACTGAAGCCCGGATCCAGCAAAAAATTGAGTCCAGTGGAGCCAAAAAGTGGGTTAGGGCTTTGGGCTTGACTAAAGCCCGTGGAAGCCCTCAAGGAGCGACCCTTGACCATGGGACTTGGCCAAGGCCGTGGAGGCCAAGACCAAGGCCCCACGACCATGGACTTTGTCTACGACCATAGAGGGCTAAGGCTCAAGGCCCCACAACCATGAGTCCCTCCCCAAACCCATGGACTATTCCTAACCTCCCATGCCTTTTCTTTCCTCTCAAGCCCATGGATCCTTGATAAGCTTCCCACACCCTTATTTTATTCCGCAAGCCCATTAAGCACTAATTTGGAACCAATTCTTCAGTCAAAATGGTGCAAATTTTCAATTGAATTTTAAATTCAAATCAAATTTAGAAGATCAAGAAAATATGGAAGGATTAAATGAGATTTAATTTGCCAACAAATTAACTTGATTGAGGGAGAAAATGAAGGGATTGTGTTTTTGCATACTAAAATAGAAGATTAACACAGAAGCAAGGGAGTTCATCATCTGTTGCACAATTTCATTTTTCTTTATTCTTTGGCCGAGACTCGGTAGGCATTATTCTATTTTTTTTTGGTTATTTGGAGGTGTTCTAGGTGGTCCGTACCTAGTTACATCTCCATTCTCCATTTTGTTAATTACAACAATTAATTATAATTTTCATATTTAATTTATGTATTGAAATTAATTTTAGATTAGAGCATCACAGTCGCAAACATCAATTCAAAAATTGATCTACTTTTGACTAAAATTTCTTTTTTCCTAAACTCTTTAATTTATTAAATTATATTTGTTTGAACATAATCATTGCAATGATGAATATAATCGATATATTAAATATATTTATGGTTGTTAATTGGGAAAAGTTATAAATATACTCTTAGACTATAATAAAAATATCATATTGACACTTTTTATTTTCGAAGGAGCAAATATGACTTTACAGTAAAAAAAAAAAAAAGGGTAGGGTGTCCCTCCCCAGTATCTCCCTTTAACATCGTTTCTCTTTTTATTTTTATTTTTATTTTTTATAAATATATTTAAATATTTAAAAATTCATAAAATATTCATTTCAAGTTTAAAAATTATAAATAAACAGTTAATAAAATTCTTATAAAATATATTTCATTTTGACATATTAAAATTTAAAAAATAATTCTTTTTTAATTTAGTATGAATTATTTAAATATAAATTTAATTTTTAAAATTTTTAAAATTATTATTTATTTACCAAATTATAAAAATTATTATTCCCACATAAAATTTTCATCAAATATAAAGTTAATTAATTATATATATACCCCTAGTTCAAATTAATTATTAACTTAATTAATTATATTTTCTTACTCACTTATTAATAATTTAATTATTTTTAAAATATTTATAATATATTTTCTTCAAATAATTTTATTAAATAAAATTTCAATTTGAAATATTTTTGAGACCTTTCTTTTCTGTTCTCTTTTCTTTACTCACTTACATTCTCACATGCTCACAAATACTCACATGCTCACTTTTAAATTTCTTGCATTTTAATTTTACTTGCAACAAACACAAATCTTTGATTAGAAGTGCTTAGGAATTTTAATTTTATTTTTATTTTAATTAAATAAATCGTGACAATTTTCAATTATATTTACACTGACCAAGCCTTCCAAGGTAGTGAATGATCTTGAGTGTCCTCATTACTTGAGCTACAATAACCTAGTGTACTTATGAGTATAACCGTAACCCTAATACTTTTGGTATAGCCAACATGACCCTAAGTTTGCTAAAGCTTCAAACCTCTATGATTTATCGCTTAGGATCTTTCATGGGTTTCTTACCTACTCTATCTTTACTAAGGGAGATAATAACAATAATGTTAGCCGAAAGGAACTCCTTGCCCTATGTGTTTGAAGCAAAGGTTAGACTTTGATGCAATTAGGTGGTTTGTTGATGCCTTCAATGAGATGAGTACCAAAATCAAAGGAAAATTACTGTTTGAAATGTATATAACTGCGATTGCATCACATTTTGGAATGAGACATAATGTTGAATTCAAAGTTATGCTTACCCTAGAGACTACTTGGATATATCTACCTATAGAGATATAGGAATTGTGATCGACACATTTTTGTCATTAATTTTTCTATATATTTTAATAATATTTTTATTTAATTTAATTAATTTTATTCATATTTGATAGTATTTTTAATAAATTACTAATAATATCTTAGCTAGAAATTTCTATGTTTTTGACTATTTTTCAAGTGTTTTGGCAAGAAATTGTGCAAACTAGAAAAATGGGCTGAAGATGAGCTTAGAAGCTAGGTTTGGAGAGCAATCTAAATGATAACTTGGGCCTGAGCCTGAAATATTGAGAGAACAAGGCATGGCACTCCCATGCCTCCTTCTGTCCTCCAATATAGCTGTGCTCCAACAAGCACACCCTTGCCTATCTTTGAAAGTTTCAACACACCCATGTTTGATTTCATACAGCCGTGCTATGCCTTACAGTCGTGCTATCCATCACATGCCCATGCCAATCCATCCAAGCTCCAGACACGACCTGTACTGTATTTCAATACACCCATGTAGTATGGTTTAGACCAACCAGATACGAGCTTGCTAAGCTTGTAGCCCAAATCGCTCAGCAACCCATTTGACAATACAACCGTGCAAGTTTTGGCATTCTAATACTCAATCATTTAAAGTCATGCATGCGTATGTTGGACAATAACACGCCTAATTCAAGCTATAAATTACCTAGCAAATATTCAATGCAATTTGAATATTAAACGAGACAGATTTGATTCAGGAACTAAAGAAGGAAACAAAATTAATGGAAAATAATTTTTAGGCACATGGAGCAAATAAGGGATTATTGTTTCTTGCCAAATGAAGATTAAAGAAGAAAAATAAAAGAATAAAAAAGAGACAATAGTTTCTTCTTCTTCTGTTTCTTTCTCTCTTATTCGTTTTTCATTGTCTACACAGTGACTTAGCCAAGAACAATTAGTGGATTTAAGATTATTTTCTTTTGTATTTCTTTCTCATTGTAAGGGTTCTATCCTAGACTATCATACTTAGTGGTAGAACCATTCTTCGTATTGTAAAACTAGCAACAATCCGAATTGCAGTTTATTTACACATTGGTTTATATATTTGATTAATCATAGGTTGTCTGTGGTCGCTATACGAGCAAACAATTCGAAACTGTCAATCTATCAAAATATATTTGTTCCCTTAACTCTTAAATTTATTTAATTATTTACTGCTGATTATAATAGATATAATTGGATTCATTGGATTGTTGTGGAATTAATTGAATCATGAGTCATATTACGTTAATTTATCCATTCATCATAAACACTAAATTGTTATTTATTACTTGTGCTACTTTGTTTGTGATTTGATTGATTTCTTCTTAATCTATCTTTTCTCAAATCTCTCAAACTATTTTTCTCTCATTGTGTTCAAAAATTAAATGCTCACAATTGCTCTCTTTTGCTTACAAATGGTCACAAACACTCACTTTCTCACTCTTGCTCACTAAGTTCACAAGCATCCTTTCTCTCTCTCTCCCCCGGATCACTGACTTCTTTGTCCTTTTCTTCAAAAAGCTTTAATTTCAATTCTCTTACAATCACAATAACTTTGATTAGAGTGTTTAGAAATTTGTTTATTTTCTTTATTTTATTTGTTTTTAATTCGTCACAACATTTAATTGCATTTACCCCAACCAAACTTTCCTGGTAGAGAACGACCTTGGGTGTCCTCACCACCATTGCTAAAATCACCTTGACACTTGCGAGTATAACCGTAGCCTACACTTTTATGCTATACTTTTTAGGATGGTCAAATTTCTAGGGAATGATTCATGGCTATTGGTTTTTCATAAGGATTATAAGGATAGTATAGATGCTATGGTCGAAGGTCGTAGCCCATCAAGAAAAAGAACAAGAGATCCTTTTGCTTCATAACCTCGATCTAGTTCTCAAGCTACTTCTTTCTCATATTCAGTTCAAAATCTAACATTGGAGCAATTTAAAGGCTCAATAGTAGACTTAACTCTTTTGAGAACTTAGTAGCAAGTGAATTTGCAAAGGTACGTTCCATATTGTATACTCTTGAGTCTAACCAAATAGACTTGTGAAAGGACCTAATCCTTGGACTTACATCTTCTGAGCTTCCTACAACTCCTTCTCCATACCTTCTTCTTGATTCTTGTAATATCCTAGAAAGTCATAACACATATGCATGAAATTTTTCTCAGTATGTGGTCTATTAGTCTTGAATTGATGGGAAATAATTTTAGAAACACAGTTAGAAAGCAAATTTGAAACTTTTCTGAAAAATGGCGATGTAAGAACACTGCCGAGAAATTAGCAGTCCGGTTAACAAAACAATTTCTGAAGTTGGCTTGGGGATAAAATATAATCATAATTTATATGTAATATTGGTAAAAAGAAAGAAGTGAAAATCATTTAGGAACACTGAAAAAGTAAAGAATGACATTTTGGTAAATAAAGGGTAATTCAAGGTGAATTGTGAAAATGGGTCGGTCGAAGTTATATAATGACTCAAGAACTATTTTTATAATTAAGAATAAATTAAAATAAGCATGTTTCCTTTTTACACTGATATCAAAATCTTAACAGAATATTCGGAATAAATTTCAGAAGATTTAAGGACCAAAATGCAAAGATTGAAACTTGAGGGATTAAGTTGTAATTTGGCACTCATTTTTGTCTTATATGGGCTGTAAATTCACGGATGCAGCAGCAGCTCTTCTTCTCCATTTTTGTTCTTCCATTGCCATTTTCTTCCTTTCTAATTTATTTTCTTCATAACTTCTTCTTTTCTTCACCAAATTGAATGAAATTTGATAGCAAAATGAAGCTCTCATCTAGCTCTATCCATTTCCATCCATAGATTGTTGATTGGAGCAAAGAATTTGGAGAAAAATCTTGAGGAAAATTTCTGCCATCATAGTGAATTTGGGTAAGTTATTATTTTGTTTGATTTGATTAATGTTTTAGTGATTATTTAGGTTGAATTGAA
>CANXYC010658284.1:0-27608 GCA_948193065.1 Aleurites moluccanus | reverse complement strand
TACATATTGGGGTCACTCCTATGTATAGAGTTCCTTGGTATATTATGTATAGAGGTTTGAATTGACTTAAGTTAAATGTTAGAATGATCAAATGGTAAAATGATATGACATGAATATGTATATATTGTACATATATATGATATATGTATTTGAGATGAAATGTATATGTGTTAAATGATATGGATGAAAATATTGAAGTGCAATTTGAGTTGCAATTGATAAATGGAGGATATAAGAGGATGTATGTTATATTGGGAGTGTATTTTTATATGTTTTGCGGATAGCTTAAGTCAGAGTTTCAAAGGAGACTCTGTCAGTTTTTCTGCATGCATGCTTGGTAATATGATGATTTAAGAAAAAAATTATCACCTAAAATGTATCACAGGTTAAGTAATGAATGTAAATGTTTAAGCATGGGTTCTTCGAGGTACTGGTGGCTTAGGCATTACCCGTACCCTAAGACTGTCATAATCTAAAGTTAGGCTGTGACAGAAGGGCTATAGTCTTAGCCATAGGGTCTGATCAGCCTTATGCTCACTGATACATATATGTTATTGGAGTCTTATATGTTCATATATGGTCCATACTGATTACTAGAGATTGTATGATTTCATATAGTTCATCCCTTTATCTGTCTTTCCATATGATACCGAGCCTATATTGTATTCCTTTGCTATATTGTACCCTAATATTGATCATGTATATTGTTATCTATTCTACTGATACCATTGCTTTACTGATGCCTACTATTTATTGTTGATGCATATAGATTCACTGAGTATCATCTATACTCACCTTTTCATTGTTTAACTATTTCAGGAGAGGAGTAGGCTGCAGAATCCCGACGTCTGTCATCCATGGATTTCTGCTATAGTCATTGATGTATATATTATATATTTCTGTATTTTAGTATTCATTATCTAGCTGCTCCATGGGGTATGTATGGGTTAGCTAGGAGATGAACATGTATATATATTGATGATGTTATTATGAGTTATATGATGATATTGCGGTATGATATATGATTGTTACAGTCAATTGCAAAAATTTATAGAATGAATTACAGAATAACAGAATGGATGGTAACTAATTAAAATGGATATTATATTGTGGTTTATAGATTGTGCATGTGATACTGGGTTCTACGGGTGCCGGTCATCATTGGCATCTCTCGTGCCCTAGGACCGTCGTGATCCAGAAATGGGTCGTGATAGGGCAACATATCAAAGAATGGCTACAACCATATTTCATGACATGATTCACAGGGATGTGGAAGTATATATTGATGACATGGTGATAAAATCCAGAATGGCAGAGGAACACATAGATGCATTAAGATATTTCTTTCTTAGGTTGAGACAGTACAACCTGAAATTGAATCCGACTAAGACTATTTTTGGTGCATCCTCACGTTTGTTCTAGGCCATATGGTGAGCAAGAAAGGGATAGAAGTAAACCCAGCCAAATCAAGAGCCATTTTGGAGATGCCAGCTCCAAAGACTGAAAAAGAAATCAGGGGATTTCTAGGACGTTTACAGTACATCAGTCAGTTCATCTCTCAATTAGCTGATGTCTGTGGACCTATCTTTAAATTATTGAAGAAGAGGGCTTCCAGAGAATGGAATGATGAATGTCAGCAAGCTTTTGAAAGGATCAAGCAGTACTTGCTAACTCCTCCTGTGTTGCAACCACTAAGACCTGGTAAACCCTTACTGTTATACCTCTATATAACCAAAGATGCCATAGGGGCGATGCTCGCTCAACATATTATAGATTCGCATAAAGAAAATGTCATCTATTGTTTGAGTAAGCGCATGCTTGCTCATGAACTAAAGTACAATCAAATTGAGCAGTTGTGCCTTGCTATGGGTTGGGTATGCCATAAGCTACAACATTATTTAGGTTCATATACTACACATGTTCTTGCTGACAAGAGCCCCTTAAAATTCCTTATGGAGAGGCCTGTTCTTGATAGCAAAATGGCCTGATGGTTGGTAGTTCTAGCAGCTTTTGATCTTAAGTATGTTCCAAGAAAAGCTATCAAAGGAAGTGTGATAGCTGACCAACTAGTTGCTACCCTAATAGATGATGAACCATTTGAACCTGAATTCCCCGACGAAGACATCATGGAATTAAAACCTAAAGTTTGAAATTTGTACTTCGATGGAGTAGCTAACAGCAAGGGTTATAGCGCAGGGATAGTACTTGTCACACCAAATGGGTATCATTTACCTATGGCCATTAAATTATCCTTTGAAGTAACAAACAACGAGGCAGAATATGAAGCTTGCATATGTGGCTTAGAAGTTGCCACCAACATAAGGATTGATTATCTAGAGGTCTATGGGGACTCTAATCTAATTGTGTTATAAGCTTTGGGTAAATAGAGGATAAAAGAAGAGCGTTTAGTTCCTTACTATCAATGCGTGACTGATCTAGTAGAAAATTTTCATGAATTATCTTTCCACTATCTACCTCGAGCCAAGAATCAGTTTGTCGATGCTTTTGCAACATTGGCCTCCATAATAGACATGATAGGTAATGAGATTGTACGTCCCGTGGTCATTGAAGTGCGAAGGCAACCGGGTTATGTTACGACAAGCATATAGATTCAATTAGCCGATGGTAAGCCATGGTATTGGGACATATTTAATTTCTTGAAAAATGACAAGTATCCAGAAGGGGCATCCAAATCATACCGGAGGACCCTGAGACAATTGGCTAGTAATTTCATACCAAATGGTGATGTGTTGTATATAAGGGCTTGGGATAATATCCACCTCAAGTGCGTAATAGAGGAGAAAGCTCAGCAGATCATGGAATGGGATATGGCAGTGAAGAAGGTCCTCACATGAATGGTTTTGCATTGGCCAGTGCAACACCCTGGCTCTTTGCTATGTGGGGCATTGATGTCATAGGGCGCATCAGCCCTAAATCCTCAAATGATCATGAGTACATTCTGGTGATGATAGATTACTTCACGAAGTGGGCAGAAGCAACCTCTTATCAAGTGTTGAATTCTAAAAAGGTAGCACACTTTTTCCAAACTAACATCATTTGTCGGTTTGGATTGCCTTCTAAGATCATGACCGACAATGGGTCTCATTTTCAAAAGGAAGTAATAAATCTTCTTGAAAAGGAAAAGATTCAGCATCATCGGTCTTCTCCTTATCGTCCTCAAACCAATGGGGCAGTTGAAGCAACAAATAAAACAATCAAGACCATTCTGCAAAAGATGATCACCTATCATAAAAATTTGCATGAACACCTTCCATTTGCATTATGGGGGTATCAAACCTCCATTCGAACACCAATGGGGGCAACTTCGTATTCTTTAGTGTATGGGATGGAAGCGATCCTTCCGATTGAAGTATATATATGCTCTGCAAGGGTCATGCGAGAGAATCAACTTAGTGAGGCAGAATGGATCAAGGGATATCATGACCAGTGGAATGCTATTGATGAAAAGAGGATGGATGCACTTTACCGAATTAAAGGGTATCAACAAATGCTAGCCCAATATTTCAATAAAAGGGTAATTGACAGAGGACTAGAGAAAGGCAACTTAGTGCTTAAGGAAATCAGAGCTCCTGTGCATGATCCGAGAGGAAAGTTTAGGCCAAACTGGGTCGGTCCATATATTCTCTAGAAGATCTTGTTTAGTGGAGGTGTCATACTCATGGATCTGGATGGGAATGAATTTTTGAACCCATACTTGACCAATTAAAAATATATTTTGTGTGATTCTTGTTTCATGATGCATTGTATGAACAGAACTAAAAGGACACGATTCTCCCAAAAGAAATTTAAACAAAAAAGGCAAATTTACATACATAGGCAACTCATTTTTGGGTACGGTCCAAAGCATAATAAAATTATCATTTTTTGTGCCTAGATTAATTTGTTCATGCTCGCTAAGTTGAAAACTTGAATAAGGCGACTTAGGCAAAAATTAGAGCAACTCGGTGAGTTGAAAACCCGAAAGGGCAGCTCGGACAAAAATTAGAGCAATAAAAAAAAGGAAAAAATAGAAAAAAAATAAAATAAAAAATGCCTTATCTTGAATTGGAATTCATCAATTATTCTTCAGTCCTTTTTCATCAAAGTATTCTGTCCCGTCT
This sequence comes from Aleurites moluccanus, assembly GCA_948193065.1. Taxonomy (NCBI): domain Eukaryota; kingdom Viridiplantae; phylum Streptophyta; class Magnoliopsida; order Malpighiales; family Euphorbiaceae; genus Aleurites; species Aleurites moluccanus. The sequence continues at coordinate 23,487 of CANXYC010658284.1, read as the reverse complement.
TGTCTGTCAGAGTCAAAATAATAAAAATTGCACCTCATTTTATTCAATTTCAACAAATTCAAATGAATAAAGTTCATAAAGGTTCCAAAAGATGGAATACAAAAAAAAAAGTCCTAGTCTAAGCTCGTTTTCTCCTAGGATGAACATCCTCTGAGTCGTCAGAGTTCCCATCTTCAGTCATGAGTGTATCGGGTTCAACCTTCACCTCCACCTCGTCTTTGGTCGCAACAGCTTCTTCTGGTTTTGTCATCGTGTCTATCTCAATATCACCAGTCTCAATGTCAGCCTCCAATTCTATAATCAAGGCAACTCGTCTGATCTTCTCAATAGGCCAAACCTCTATGATGAACTACGAGTCATAATCTTCCAGCTTGCCTAACAATCCAGCAGGATGTATAAAGCTCATCGACCGCCTCCAGCCATTCATTATGGCCTGGGATATAGGACCGATAATTAGAGATGTGGGAAAAATAGCTCCGTCTAATGGAGTGCCCTGTGGCTAACCCATCTTCCTCAATATTCTAGTTCCTTGGTAGAATGAGGTCATGGAAATACCCAACAAATACACCATCTTGTATCTATAACTCATTGTAATGATTGAGTCAATCCCATACCAGGAACAGTACCAGAGCATCCCTTTAGAATCCTGCTCCAAAATCCAAGCAATCCACTCCTTTTCTGAGTCAAATCAAATCAGAGTTCTCCGCATGTGGTATCGCACAGCCAAGTATGGCATTCTGTTTGGAGGAGCCACCACTTATAGGTGATCCTTGAGCCAAACCTGAAAAGAAGCAAAAGGGGTTAAAAAAGGAATCCAAGAAAAAAAGAATGGAAATACAAGATGTTTTTACCTGTAAAATGACAGGGCTAACAGACCAAGGCTCTTCAACTCTATAATTTTCATTTAAGCTCTATAGAGTTTCTACTAAGACCAGGCCAGCAATGGTGCAGCCTCGCTCCATCTAAGCAAGTAACTCCACTACCCGAATGTCTCCCTAACCAAGTGAGTTTAAGAAGAGGTATCCGACGATCAAACACAAAATCAAAGCAGTCATTTTGTGTTTCTCTCTCACCTTGTCCCCCAAGTCTTTTAGATATTGGAACTCAGCTATAACTGCAGCCAGGTTGATTCGGCCATCCACGATGATAGAGCTAGCTAGCTCGTGCCTCAACCCCAAAAGCCTTATGAAAGAATGAAAATATCCAACCTTATGTTCAGGAATAGCTAGAGCAGCATTTGGGTTACTTCCGAGGATGGCGCTGAATTCCTTAAAAGTAGGGCACATTTCCTCCATACCAACACCGAATCGGAACACATGGTCAATAGGGTCCCAAAACCTAAAATAAGCTTTTAGAAAATCCCAGTCAACTTTTACACCCCTTAGAGTCAGAACAGAGTTGACTCCATATTTTTCCAGATTGATCTTTTCAACTTTGTCCAGGTTCTTGGTCCATAAAAACATGTGGTGACTATAGTAGGGCTCCATGGAATTTTTGAGTAAAATAAGGAGAAAAGTCAGAAAGAAAATATTGGGAAAGCACTGAGAGATGCTAAAAAGAGTTAGAGTGATTTTTTAAAAAGAAAAGGACGCCTTTTTATAGGAAAATGTGCCAAAATAGACTGGGGCACACAAAAGCACCACCTAGGGCTGGCGACGCCACCATAGGCCTAGGGTAGCATCACCACCTCATGGTGGCGGCACCGCCAAGTCCTCTAGAGCACCCGCCCTAAGCCCAAGGCAGCACCACCATACACCTAGGGTGGCACCGCCCTTTTGGGCCAGCGACAGCGAATCTGCCTAGCGGGATTTTTTCTGAATTTTTGAATTTTTTTCGAAATTTTATGGATCCGGGGCATTCTAGGACATTTTCAAAATATTTTAGGCTTTTTTAGGCATTTTAATGCATTTAATTTCATTTTTTTAGACTGAAAATTATATAACATGGCATTTTAGTCTGCATCTATGATATGTGGTGGTCTAATAAAACATTAAAACATCATTCATACATAACATCATCACTCATACATAGCACCATAATAACATCCATACATCATAGTTCAAAAACAAGAAAAACAGAACAGGAAAAGCTAGAAAAGAAGCTCAGTCTCTCCGACGGCGTCGGCGGGGGTCCTTTGGTGGATGAGGCGGATCAGTCCCAAAATGAAGCCGAGTTAGCATACCCATCAATGCTAGCTCCATTCTACGCCCCACAAGATAGTTGTGACGAGCCCACTATATGGTAAGTTGTATAAAAAAAAAAGAGTAAGATATCAGATGCTTAGCTAAAGGATCATTTCCGAAAGCAAAGTTAGGAGGTATCGCAAGCTAAAGGATCATTTTCGAAAGCAGAACCAAGAGAAAGAGCATCAACATACCTCAGGGTTATCAGAGAAGTCTGGTGTAAGAGGATGGACCGCATCCGGAAGATGGAATGTCTGCATCTTGCCATGAGCATTGATATAGAAGATATCTTCAGGGAATAAGTAGCTAGGGCCTAAGGCGACCCGTCCAGGATCATTTTGTGTCCCAGGAGTAATGCTGGGGTTAGCTGAAGAAGGGTCTCTTGATGCACCCATACTATGAGCTTAACCTGGTCTGGCAGAAGAGGGACCAACAATGTTAGATGCACGCTCCAGTCGTCTATATGGATCACCAACAGGACCCATCAGACAGGTGCGACAAAATATCATATAGTTATCCCTGGGTGTCACATACGGATGAATGGGAAGCCCAGTGTAAGCCTTATCAGGAGCACGAATATCCATGTTCCATCTCATATCAACTGGTGGGTGTGCCGAAACTACCTATTTACCAATAGTCTGGACTCGAACTCTCTCTCCTAGGTAGTATAGCTTGTAATATGGTGAGCGGAGCAATAATCAGGAACAAGCCAGTGCAACACTTGGGTCGAGTTCTACTGGCATCAGCGACATTCGGTCGATATAGGGTTTCGTCACAACCTGCACAAAGATTTGTTATAAGTAAAGCCATGAAATATGGGTGATATAAAGTTAGTGAAATACTTGAAAGGTATCAAGGCTGCCAAAGAATGCTCGAATAGTCCCGAATTCACGTACACCGAAGCTAGACCAATATTCCCTGTTCCACCAGACACCGGCTAGAAAAACATCCAACCTAGGGCTGCTAAGAGCGGGGACAAGTGTCTGAAAGTACTAATAAGCCCATACCTAGTTCAAGCATGTTAGACAGAAAGTCAGAAAGACTAAGTAAAGTTCAGAAAGGGTACAGAGAGCACCTCCCAGTTCAAACCAATAGGTATAGAGAGTACATCCCAGTTCAAACCAACAGTTACAAAGAGTACCTCCCAATTCAAGTTAAATCAAAAGTTACAGAGAGTACCATCAGTTCAAGTTAAACAAAAGATATAGAAAGCATACCTCCCAGATGAAATAAGTCCCTCCATAAGAATTAAAAGCTCCCCGTGATAGATCACACATCTCCCGATACATGGTGCTCAGGATAGCACTAGCCCAATCATATTCCCCCAATGCAGTCATGTCTATCAAGCTTGGCAGAATGTTCAAGTTGATAGTATCACGACGGGTATGACCAAATATGCATCCAACTAGAATCAGCACCATCAGTCTAGCAACAACCTCGGTATCAAATATCATGTTAGTAAATGGCTCCATCTCTCTCAACCGAGCCTGAAACCAAGTACAAGGTACTAATATGCGATCCTGAGGAGGATCCTGACCTATAAACTGGATCATATCTTCAAGTGTGAAGGTGACCCTCCAGTAAGAGCAAAAATCCAAAATGTAAGCCAGTCGACATCGATAAATCTAACGGGGTAACCGTCAGCTCCCCGCATAGAAAATGAAAGGTATTGGTGCTGTCCCACCATCGTTCAGCCAGTGCCTTAATCAAGGCCACATTGCTTTCGAGATTGGTTTTGACTTTTAGGAAGGATACAAAACCAGTAGGTACTAACAGAGATTTTACCGGAGTTTCGCCAAATAAAGCATCAGCTAGATAGGCTAAATTTGACCTAGCCCCTCTATTTCTAAGTATGGTATTCTAAAAATAATAATAATAATAATAATAATAATAATAATAATAATAATAATAATAATAATAATAATAATAAATACATAATAGTAATAATATATATATATATATATATATACCTTTATTCTGCCATCCCAAGAAATATGTTATTCCGGTTCCTGCAGCAGATTTTCTAGGTCAGGATTAACCTGATGGGCCTCGTAGCTATGATGTCCCCGGTTGCTACTTCCAGAAGCTGAAGCCATCAAGAGAGAAGGGAGAGCTTTAGAGAGAAAAGCTAGAGAGAGAGAGTAAGGAATGTGAAAATGGATGTGTAGGGAATGGGAGAACCTCACCCCTATTTATAGATTTTGAGAATCTCAGAAATAACCATTATGTCCCTAACTTTGCTAAAAATAAGGAAACTTGTATTTCTGGAGCAATTCAAGTCAGAATCAGCTGCTGTCAATTTTATTGAGTCCATATGATTTTTCTCTATCCATAGAGCTATCATTTGCCTAAATCAAACCTGGGAAGCTTTTGTAATTTAGAAAATGACAGAAATAGAAAAATACCAGAAAAATGAAAAATCATCTGAAGCTTGACAAATTACATTCATATATCTCCAGACCCTATAAGATGTAATCAGAATGCATTCATTTATTCCAAATAGATAGAAACAACCTAGTTCACTTACATCACGTTTGTCATTCGAAATGGACAGTCGTGATGGGGGCAACTGTGAACATTGATTTTTTACACCCCTCGGACTTGTTCCAAGCCGAACTACACTCACCAGGACCAAACCCACTCACAGACAAACTCAGAATGACTTCAAAATGAAGTTGGACCAGAGCTGCCACCCTTTAGGCATGGCATTGCTACCAGAGGGGGATGGCGGCGCCGCTACCCCTCTGGGTGGCAACTGCCATGCCTAAGGGCGGCAGCAGTGGCAAGCACGGCAATAGTGGCAACCATGGCCCTTTGCCACTGCCACCGCCCTCCTTCAGTTCCTGTGCGGAAGAGCACTCCGTCCGAAAGAGCACTCCATCTGCCAACACCCCTAAGAGCTAGGTAAAATGTATAAACTCTCAACTCATTGTCTTTAGTTTGATAGAGCATCAAAATAAAGAACCAAAACATGATAAATAGGGTATAAAATCAACTCTCCTTCGCGAGAAGGAAGAACTACATGGGTTTTGATTTCCATTCAACGAGATACACAAACAAGCTGTATAAAAGTTTCAAATCTAAAAAAGACAAAAACCATCTCTTTTTCTTTGATTATTTGCTTTATTTTATTTGTTGAATGTATTCTTTGGGGAATGTGTGATCAACCTAGAACCTATAAGGGCTAGAGTTGATATCCCTTATTTTGGGATTTTGAGATATAATAATTTACTTTTATTGCTTTCTTTTGATTATTTTACTCGATTGCTTACATTTCAATTGTTCATCCATTTATTTACTTGCTCATCCATCTTATATGTTATTCTTTAATTGTTCATGAAAATCATTTTAAATCGAGGTTAAAATTAAAAACCAAGTTCAACCGAAAACCTAGTCCTCGAATCCTCTATGGTTTCAAAGACTATTGCACTTTTACTTCCTTTGGGATAAAATTAGTGTGAAAATGGGTTTTTACCTTAAATTTTCCCAATAAAAATAACTTAAGGTGTCGACTTCAAAATTCAAAATTATTTTCAAATAAAAGGCGCTAAGGTCGTCTCGTCCGTGAGAAATTGTCCCAAAATAAGCACTCTGATCCCATTTAAAGCGGATTCGGGCGCGGTGTTCGGGCGAGGCCTCATATTGAGTTTTCACATCTGATCGTGTCTGCTTTAAATTATAGCCATTAGAAACAATATTTAAAGTTGATATTGCATTAAATGCAGCCATAACGGATATATTTTGACATTAAGGCTTGAAAACTATATATACATGATAATTTGAAGTTAAAATAACTTTGGTCAAACTCTATAAAGACTATTTTATTGCTATTGCTCTAACGCTCTATTTTTCTTGTATTTTGAACACTTTATACTTAATTTCATCTCTCTTTGTGTTCAAAACTTGTAAAGCTATTTGTACTTCAACTCTAATGGTTCAAATAGCTTAGTTTAAGCTATAGAGGAACTTGTAATTCTCTAAATTCTTGTAATTTGAATGTAAAATGGGTGGTATCTCATTAAGAAAAAGGGTGTAATCCTGAATAAACTACTTGTAAAAGGTTGGATTGTGAATCCAAAATTAGTGGAATCTCAATAGTTAGTTGATATTAAGAGAAGCGGATGTAGGACATACGATTGTACTCCAAACCACTATAAAATTGGTTAAGTATTATCTATCCTTGTCTCTTTATTTGTATTACTTGCTTATTTACTCATTAATATTGTTTTATATTTCTTTTAAACTCCTATTCACCCTCATTTAGGAGTTTTTGCCATAGTGGGACAATAAAGTGCATACTTTTAAAATCATTATCTTTCCTAAAAGCTAAAGTAGCTAGCCAAATTTTTTCCTCATCAGAGACCCTTTCTGAGTCAATCTTCCAAAATTATTTATCATAACAACTGCTAACAAATTCTTTCTCATTAGAGTCATTTTGTTTCAATGTCTGTCATATTAACCCGTCATGTCTTTAGCTAAAATAGTTAAATGGCTAAATTACCCTATCTCTCATTAGAGGCATTTCTTCCAAAGCCGTTATTATCAAATCATTGCTTGTTTAAAGTAGTTAAGTAGGTCAAATCCATCATTCGAGGCACGTCTTCCAAATTTGTCATTTTTTGAGTCAAGTGCTCAGTCATCAAATCAATTAGTCTTTCTTCATTTCAAATGACTCTTCTTTCTAATCATCGACCCATGTGTCAGTCACACTAAGTCCAACTGATAAAGCATCATCCCGAAAGTCTTTTTAATTTCAAACAATAGGAATAACTCCACTTGTCTTCTCCATAAATGATATTATAGCAGCAAATCGATATAACCTCCCAAAAAGTTCAAAACCCATTAAAAGATTCAAACCTTTCATCCTTGAAGCCCAAATTTCAAGGGCAAAATCAAAATTAAATCATGTCTCCTAAAACCTTTCAAAAGGTTTAACCTTTCCACTTGTTCATCACTGAAGCCCAAGTTCTCAAGGTACAATAATAATCAAATCATTAGAACCCATAGGTTGTTTGAAGCATACGTTTCCAACCATCCCTGGATAGTTTAAGTAGCCAAACTATCTTACTATAAGTCCAAGACTATTTGACAAAGTCTTTGAAGATGAGCCAGAATTAGCCACAAATTCAACATGCACAAAGTGGGAACAAAATCACCTTTTAAAAAAACCAAACAGACAAACTTTTCAAAATACCACAAATCAAAGCCAATCCATTACCAATCTACTCAAAGCTAAATCTAACTGTATTCTTCCTAAAATAACCTTTATGATTTGAACCAATCTAACAAGGGCCAACCAACTCAAGACCATATCTGATCATGGCCTTCCAAGATAATCCTTTGACATAAATTATACATGGTTTAAATCAATCCTACATACCCAACTAGACTGAGTATGTCTCCAATTATCCACCAAGCTGACAACATTGTTAAAATCTCTTTATGAAATAGCCAAACCAGGGCCAGACTAGAAAACCAAAATCTCTCAACCTCAATAATCATTAAAATGTCACCCTCCTTCCAAAATACCATTCCCCAAAAGTGGGGCATCTCTCCAAAAGTCCATATTTCCCTTGGAAAGTGTTAGACCTTAAAGTCTTAACATGTTTATTTTAATGGTTACAAACAATTAATTTAAGGACTAGTTGTTTGTTTGATTATATGTAAGATAGTCAAAATCTCAAAATTCAAGCTGCAGAAAATACAAAAGTAACGGGTGCTACTGGAAAAGTAGCAGCAACAATGAAGGAGTCACAGGTGTGAATAAAGAGTCATTATCACGACTAAGCAGTCCAGAGAGTGGCAGAAGCATAGGTCCGAGGCAGGAGCTACTAATTTGAGTTGAGGGCACAAATTAGAAGTCACAGTCATTACTAAAAAGCTCAAAAAGAGGTAATAGCTTCAACCCCAGGCCATAGGCATGAATATTTTAGTAGCAGCTGCTACTAATGATTCACAATTGTTACTAGTCAAGTTGTAGGAGTGAAGGTCCAAGGTTGAGGTGATATTCACGAGTGCGAATGTATTAGTCACAGGTGCTACCAAGAAGACCTCAATTGGATAGTAGCTTCAGTCCCAAGATGGGCTATAATTGCAAGTGCGATCGTGGCAGTCATAGGCGCGACTTAAAGAATTCACAAGCACGAATGTTAATAGCTCATTGTGAAGAGTTTCTGTGATGAAGAAGTCACGATCGATACTAAGTAGTTGTGGGCACAAATCTGCAAATATGGACAAAATAACTAGCCGTTGGTTTGATGGTACAAGTGCATTTAAGATGTTAAACGACTCTATTTCTTGCTGGGATATAAATATGAGTTAGTGAGAGGTTTAAATGTAAGAGAACAACCTTTGTTAAGCATTTATTGAGATATTACTTCTAATCATTCATATCTATTGCTTATAGAGCTGATTAATTATAAAATAATACTTATGAGTTATTGTTTATAAAATTTTTGAGGTTGTTGAAACTCATTGATTACTTGAGAGTTTGGGAAAAGTAAAAAGGAATTTTGTTATTCTCGTCTCTTGTATCTCTTAAAGGTTTGAGTGTGAGCCAAAACACTTAGATTTTTTATCTTGAACCTGGAAAAAGATCTTGATAGTAAAATACTCAATTATGATCTTGAGGAGTGGACATAGGCAAAGAGTTGGTCGAACCACTATAAAATATTACGTCTCATTCTCTCTTCTCTCTCTATACATTAATATTTTTATTTACTCATAATTCACCCGCCTCTTGATTGTCATTGGGCCAACAATTGGTATCAGAGCTTGTGCTTTATTTTGCATAAAATCTCATGATTTTCAGAGCTTACAATTCATTATTATGGCAGTCACATCTACTTTTACTTTTGATGAAGGATAATATTCCACAAGACCACCACTCTTTCGTGGTATGAACTACAATCAGTGAAAGTAAGAATGAGAGTCCACATTTGCTCCAAAGGACTTGAACTTTGGGAAGTCATTAAGAATGGTCTTTTCATTCCCATGAAAAGCAATGCTCCAAAGAACTCTTTTGACTTTACAGATGAAGACTGGAAGCAATGGACTTATTATTTTACTCTCTTGATGCTACGAAGTTCAATCAAGTTTCAGCTTGTGACTCGGCTAAGAAGATTTGGAGCATGCTCAAGGTCACTCATGAAGGCACCAACCAAGTTAAAGATACAAAAATCAACATGCTCACCTCAAGCTTTGAAAACTTCACCATGAAGAAGAAAGAGACGATCAGTGACATATATAAATGATTCACAACAATTGTGAATGATTTGAAGGGTCTTGATAAAATTTCACTCAAAAGGAGCTAATCACTAAGCTATTACTATCTCTTCCAGCAAAATTTGACGCTAAGATTGACGCTATAGAGACAAAGAATCTTAGTGCCCTGACTCTTGAAGACTTAGTGGAGAATCTCAAGACCTTCGAATTAAAGCTCATCAATAGAGAAGCCACAAAGAAAGAAAAACCTTCCAAGAAAGAAAAAGAAATTGCTCTAAAGGCAATTCTAGAAAATGAAGAAACAACCTCTAGTGAAGAGGATGAAGATGAAGAGTTGGCCTTACTAGAAAATTTGGTAAGTTCATGATGAAGAACAAGTTCCAAAAGAGGGGTTTTAGAGAAAAGAATAAGCAATTTGAAGATAAGAAGACTGAAATCATTTGCTATGAATGCAAAAAGCCTAGTTATATAAGGATAGATTGTCCAAACCTTAAGAATAAGAAAAAGAAGGAAAAGAAAGAGAAGAAATTCAAGAAAGAAAAAGGGCATTTGTGACTTGGAATAGGAGTGGCACTTCAAATGATGATGAATCCACTGATGAAGAAGAGGATGAGAAAGTCAAAATTATGTCTTATGGCAATGGAAGATGAGGAAGCAATCAATGAGGAGCTGTAAGAGGTAAACTCCAAATCTTATACTCTTTATGAATTAGAAATTTCATTCAATGAACTCATTGAAATTTTTTTATGTATTTCAAAAGAAAATAATATTTTAAAGAGAAATTTGTCCAAATTAAAATTTGAAGTTGAGGAAAATTTGTCAAAAGAAAAATCAGAATTTGATATTAAAAATGAAAATCTCTCAACTCAAATTACAAATTTGAAAAATGATTACTCAAAACTGTAATACCCCAGCAGACAGAATAATAGATAGTGACATAAAATAGTAGACAATAGATGGATGTAATGAATTATAGTAACTGATGAAGCATTAATTTAAGTATGAATATGCTCAATCGATTATTAAAATCTGCAAAGAATGATAGAGTATAATATTCATAAATTTTTGAAACTCAACCGGGCTACTTTTGAGATACTGTCTCGAAAAATATCAGTGTTAATTACACTGCCGGGGAAATAACAGTCCAGCTAATTTAAGAATTTTTTATCTAGACCTGCGAGGATTACATTAGTTAATTTTATGTGAAATTATGGTGAAAATAAAGAGTTGAAAAATATTTTGGAATACTGAAAATAAGAGTAATGGCAAAATCGTAATTTATGGCAACTTTGGGGGTAATTATGAAAATCCACTGTTTGGGATCCATAAATGACTTAGAACTATTTTTAAATTATAGAACAATCTAAAATAAGATATTTCACTCCCCACACTTGAGGTTAAATCTAAACAAAATAAACAACATAAATTACAGAAAGTTTTGGGGTAAAAAATACAAATAAGAAAATTTTTTAGTCAAAGTATAATTAAATAAAGTTATGGGACCTACCACTTCTAGAAAGAGAGCAAGGTGTCCGGCTATGATGATGGAGAGGATTTTATTTGATAGGAAATAATTAATTAACTTACCAAATTAATGAAAAGATGACAAGTAATAAAAAATCTAAAAAAAATTATTTTTCTTTATCTTCATTTTTTTTAGTTGGCTTTTGGTGTATATAAAAAGATGAAGAGGGAAGCTATTCAAAGGGGGAAGGCTGAACCATATGTAGAGAAAAAGCCAAAGAAAGAGTTTTCTAACCCTTTCCAAAGAAATCAATTTCTAACCCTTTCCAAAGAAATCAACCAAAAATAGATAGGAAATTGAAGAAGGAAGAAGCTTTATGAAGAAAATAGATAGAATTTGGTATTCAATCATTTGGAGGAGCAAGAGAAGAGAGTAATTCAAGTATTTTAAATTAAGGTAAAATTTATAAACTTAGATATTTGATTGAATTTAAGAGTTTTATGGTTTGATTTAGTAAATAATAGAGTTAAATAAGCTAAAAATATAAAGAATGAGTTAGGGTTTATATAGTTTCTGAAATTTGATTTGAGGCAGAAATTTGTGGCTAATATTCCAAAATTTTAATAACTGGATTTGAGAATGGACAAAACATGAAATTTTTAGATAAACATACTAATTATATTTCTATAAAAGAAATTTATAAAATTCAAAGTGAGGAAAGAGTTATTGAATAAAAACTGTGACTGGTTTGGAATTAGGATTATAGAAAAATACTATTGTGTTTTTATTGTACATAATGATAGAGACATAATTAGAAGAAGTGTTCAATATAAAAAGTGTTCATATATATCTTATATATAAGTCTGTAAAATGGTTTTGAAATTGAATTTGTGGTTTATGAGATATTAGGTCACGAGTGTAATTACCCAGATTGACTAATAAACAGAACATAGGCTACTGAATTCTATAGATATGAGGACTTTAAATCTGAATTAGAGAAAGTTTTAAATATGAAAAATGTTCATTAATATGTTATCTAAATTTCTGTAAAATTGGTTTGTAATTGGATGAGCACAAAATTAATTATAGGTGTGAAAACATGGTTTGTTCGGACAAAGATTTCAGGGCAATAGTTTAATTTTGAAAATTCACTAATAATTATATAGTGATCCAAATATTCTAAAATTTGGATATGTTATAATATTATATGTCTATTTTCAATAGGAAAATGAATTGTAGTAATTGGATGAATATAGATTGAGTTATGAGATAAAATAGTATAGACTGCTAGAATAGGATTGCAGGCAGAATGCAGGGCAATAGGGCTGGTATAAGCCTAAGTTTAAATTAACACTATAAATTATATAGTAATGGGAATAAGGTGAATTTTGGATATGTTAAAGCTTAATATGTCTAGTTTAAGTAGTAATAATAATTGGAGCAATTTGATAAGTGTAGAAAGAGATATGGGTGATGGAACATAAACTGCCAATAAAGAATTTCGCATAGAAAAACCTTAATGATTTGAAAATTTTAAGAATTTCTTTAATATAAGTATAAGTAATGTAATTTTGTGTTAAATAGCATCTAAATATAAATTTATTGGATATGTAGAGTCAAGAATGAATAAGAGACATGATGAGTACCATAAAAGATAAGGCAAAGAATCAAGGATAAAGGAAAAGGGAAATGTACAAGTCATAAGCTAAGGTGAGTAATGTATACATCATTATACATAATCATGATCTTGATTTGTTGACCCAATGAACATGTTTCCTTCTTGATTGAATATCATCTTATTATTGCTATTGATTATCCTTTGAGTTTTCTTCAAAATTAAAATGAACCATATCCATTAATTATTATTGATATTTGCAATGCCTATTATATTTGATCATATTGGAAACCCGAATCATGATATTGTACTTGATTGATCATGCACCCAAATGTTCCCAAAAGTAAGCTCATGTATACAAATTAAATGCCATTGTATCGTAATATTTCCAATGAAAACTTGATATTGTTATTGAAATCCATTGGTCTTCTGATATATGGATTTGATAGAGCTTTCTTACTGATGGGGTAATGGGTAAATACTGTTGGGGTAATGGGTAAATACTGTTGGCAATGTGCATATTGACTTTATATGGTACCCTAGCTGGAAAGGGTTAATTGTCCTATCCATAGGGCCTAATCAGCCTTATGTAAATGATATGAGATTAATATGAGATTATACATGTTCATAGCCCATTATCTGTCTTATTTACATGATATAAATATTATTACATGTTCATTGATTCCAAGCTTATATTTCATTGCTTACCATTGATATCTTTTATTATCATATTCTTATATCGTCTGTTTAATGATATATTTATGCTCACTGAGTATTTTATACTCACTATATTGTAGTTTATAATTTTTACAGGAATGAGATAGTGAAAGCTAATTCTAAGTCAATTTTTTCTCCGACTTGGAATGTCAAGTACATTGAGGTAAAAAGTCATAAGTGTCAACTCATAGAGTTCCATGGTACTGAGTGTAATTAGATGATTAAGTGCTATAAGGATGTATAAACATTGAAATAACTGACGTTTCAGTGGCATACAAAATGTAATATATAATGCTTAATGATTGATAGTGATAATGATATTGAAGTAATAAAGATAGTGATACTGAAAATGCTAAAATGAAATTTACATGTTTTGAAAAAGATTTAGAAGTGCTATATATATGCCTATAAAATTGTGAAGTTGAGGATATAAGGATGGAAAATTATTAGGAGTATAAAAATAATTTTTGTGCAGGCTTGTGTAATTTTTGAAAGATCCAATTTTGGGTCTGGAATAGCATTAAAATTACAAAGGAAACTCTGGCAAAATTTTTGAAAAATTTACAAGTAAATAATGGAATTTAAATATTAATTAATGAGTTAAGAATGTTTGTTTGACAATTGGATTATTCATGGGTTCTACGGGTTTCCAGTGACCTTAGGTCTACCCGTGCCCTAGAACCGTTGCGACTCAAAAGTGGGTCGTGACAAAAGCGCTTATATGAACATGATAAGGTCAGAGTAAACTTAAAAATTCAAATGAAATTTTAAGAAAGTTTACTCAAGGAAGTAAAACTCTTGAAAATATCATATCATCACAAAAAGCGATTTTTTTATAAAGTCGGATTAGGATGTCATACTAATTTGAAAGTCAAGAAGGTTAATACCTTCTTTGAAAAGTAAGTGGTGGATCCTAAGAGGATGGTTAAGTGCAATTATTGCAGATATTATTGTTATTCATTGCATAAATACCTTATTAAGAATAGGAAATCTTACTCCATAAAGAGGATATGGGTTTCAAAAGGATCAATTATATTTATGAGAACATAAGAGTTCTCAAGTATGCTAACATGTATGGACCCAAAAGAATTTGGTTACCAAAGAAGGAATGAATCATTTAGCCTTTTGCAGGCCCATAGCTCAAAGAAGGATACTTGGATTATGGATAGTGGATGCTCCAAGTATATGACCAGAGAAAAATCCAAGTTCATTGAGCTCAAGCCCAAAAAGGGCATTGTAAGTTTTGGTGACAATTCCAAAGGTAAAGTGATGGGTATTGGCTCAATTGATAATGGTGATGTATCTCTATCTAAAGTGATTTTTGTTGATAATCTTAAACATAACTTACTTAGTATAAGTCAATTATCTGATGTTGGTTATAGAGTCATTTTTTAATCTCTTGTGTGTATAGTAGTAGAAATCAAAATCAACAAGGTGACTTTCATAGGCCATCGCCAAGGAACATCTATATAATAAAACTAAATAATACAACTCATGAAAACATTTGTTTATATACATCAAAAGAGAAAGATTCATCCTTATGGCATAGAAGATTAGGCCATGATAGTATGAATATAATCTCAAAATTTTCCAAAAAGGATTTGGTAAATGGTTTGCGCAAGATGACTTTCAAAAAGGAAAATATTTGTAATGTTTGTGCAAATGGAAAATATTCTAGAAGCTCATTTAAACTTAAAAATATTGTTTAAACTTCTAGACTACTTCAATTATTGCATATTGATCTTTTTGGTCTTACTAGAACTGCTAGCCTTGGTGAAAATCATTATTGTCTTATTATAGTTGATGACTACTTTAGATATACCTAGGTGCTATTTTTTGCTCACAAGCATGATGTATATCATTCATTCATTCCATTTTTTAAATCTTTGCAAACTCAAAATGGATATGATATTTTTAGAGTTAGGAGTGATCATGGAAAAAAAATTTGAAAATTCAGATTTTGAATTGTATTTGAAAGAGCATGGCATAACACATAATTTTCCGGCATCTAGAATTCCTCAATAAAATAGTATTATTGAAAGGAAGAATAGGTCGCTAATTGAAATGGTAAGAACTATATTTTGTGAATATGATTTGCCTAAATATTTTTTGGCCAAAGCGGTAAATATATCTTGCTACATCTTAAATAGAACAATGATTAGGTTAATTCTTAAAAGACTCAATATGAGTTATGAAAAGGAAGAAAGTCAAATATTATATATTTTCATTCATTTGGTTGCAAATGTTTTATTTTGAACAATGGTAAAGATAATATAGGTAAATGTGATGCTAAATCAGATGAAGTAATCTTTCTTGGTTATTCTTTAAATTCAAAAGCTTATCATTTTTTCAACAAAAGGATTCCTTTGGTTGAAGAATCCATTCATGTTATGTTTGATGAAATTCCTTCTAAGATTATTTCTAGGATGAACATGAAAATACTATTGAAGATATGATGGGAGATTTAACCTTAAAAGAGCAAGAGGATCAAATCATAAATGCTAGTAAAGAAAATGATGAAATTGAGGAATCAATTCAACCCACTCATCATCATCAAAAACCACATCTTCCAAGGGTAAAGAATGAGGTCAAAGATGCACAAATCATTAGTGATCCAAATCAAGGTGTAAGAATAAGATCTAAAGTCCACAACACTTGTGAGTATGTTGTCTTTCTCTTATAAATAGAGCCAAAAAACATTAAGGATGCTTTTGAAGATGATCAATGGATCATGGCTATGTAAGAAGAACTCAATCAATTTGAGAAAAGCAAAGTATGGACATTGGTTCCAAAACCATAAGACTATCCAGTGATTGGTGCAATATGAATTTTTCTCAACAAATTGGATGAAGTCGAAATTGTGGTAAGAAATAAAGCTAGACTAGTTGCTCAAGGGTATTCACAAGAAGAAGATATTGATTTCAATGAACTTATGCTCTTGTAGTTAGATTAGAAGCAAATAGAATGCTATTTGCTTATGTATGCTACAAAGACTTTAAATTTTTTTCAAATGGATGTTAAGAGTGTATTTTTAAATGGTTTTATATAAAAAGAGGTGTCTGTAAAATAACCTCCCAGTTTTGAAAATGAAAAATTTTCAAACCATATTTTTTAACTATCTAAAGCTTTATATGGTTTAAAATAAGTTCCAAAAGATTGGTATAAAAGGTTGAGTAACTTTCTCCTTGAAAATGATTTTTTAAGGGAAAGGTTGATACAACACTCTTTATTAAGCATGACAAGCAAGACATTTTAATTATTCAAATATATGTTGATGACATTATATTTGGTGTTACTAATGAAATTCTTTGCAAGAAATTTTCTAAGTCTATTCAAGGTGAATTTGAAATGAACATGATGGGAGAACTTAATTTCTTCTTGGGATTGCAAATAAAGTAACTAGAGCATGAAACCATGATCAATCGAGTCAAGTATACCAAAGAGTTGCTCAAAGATTTGGCATGGGCAATACCAAACCTCAACCTACTCCCATGAGTACATCAATCAAATTGAAAATTAATGAGAAAGGTAAAAGTGTTGATTCTAAACTTTATAGAAGCATGATAGGATCCTTGTTTTATTTGACCGCATTTAGACCCGATATATTATTTAATGTTTGCATATGTGCACGTTTTCAATCTAATCCAAAAGAATCACATATCACCAGAGTCAAAACAATCATGAGATATCTTATGGATGCACCCAACTTAGGTTTGTGGTATCCTAAAGGATCTTCATTTAATCTATATGGTTACTCTGATGACGATTATGGAGAATGTAGGATAGATAGAAAAAGCACTAATGACACTTGTCAATTTTTAGAAAATATGTTAGTGTCATGGTTTTCTAAAAAGCAAAATTCTATTGCACTATCAACTATGGAAGCAAAGTATGTAGCAGTCGCTAGTTGTTGCACTCAACTTCTATGGATGAGAACACAACTTGAAGATTTTGGACATTCATTTAATTGCATTCCTATTAAATGTGACAATACTAGTACCGTAAATTTTTCTAAAAATCCAATACAATATTCACACACTAAGCATATAGATTTTCCTACGGAATCATATTAGCAAAGGGCACATTATTTTTGAATATATTGATACTAAGAAGCAATTAGTCGATATTTTCACCAAATTTTTGGATAAGGAAGCAATCTATTTCATAAAAAGAGAATTAGATATGATTGATACCTCTCATGTATAATCATCTTTTATCTCTGATATCAATATGATTTATGATAATATTACATGATTTATAAGTGTTTATACAATATTTTATATGTTTGTGCAAATTTTTTTTTGATAATTTCTTGAGCCGCCCTTGAACACATTTTGAATTATTAAGGGGGATAAATGCTTAAGAAAAGGGGGAGAAATAATTTTATTGCTTGAGTTTGATGAACAATTGGTTTCATACTTTTTGATCCTATTAAACAAAGGGGGAGAAATATGTACAAGAGTGTGAAATTTGATTTAAATGCGATTCCATACTTAAATTTTTGGGATAAATATAAAAAGTATTTTGTGGTTTGCACTATTTTCACTTTGGGGTATGTGAATTTTTTTTTACAAAATAAAGAATGAGGTTAGTGCCGTTAACAATTCAGGGTTTGGATGGCTGATGTCGTTAGTCTTTACTTATATGACGCTGACGTGGTGCGTTAGGACCCTATTTCTTGAATTTTGTTTTTATGATTTTAATGCCATTTGAATAATTAAAAATTCACATAACAATTTATTTATTTTTTAATAATAAAATATTAATAATCAATAATTTTAAAAAATATATTTTTAAATTTTTTATTAAAAATTATAAATATTTTTAATCAAATTATTTCTCTAATTTATATCAAATTTTAAATATTTCTCTACTTTACATCCAATTAAACAAAAACAAAAAATAAAAATAAAAAATAAAAAAACTATTAATTCTAGAATTGGTGTAGAAGATTATTTTACTGAAAATGAATTGATGAGTGATAACAGTGTAGTGGTACCAGTAGCATTCAACAAATGATGACTTCATACTGTTTAAGTTTTTTTTTTTTTTTTTTAAACATGGGAACAAATCAAGCCAATTGTTCCTTCCTCTTTATTTCATCCCCATCCTCTCATCAAATCAGTATCTTGTTCTAAATTCCAAATCAATAGAAATCTGTTCATCTCTAGCCTAGACATAATGAAAGTACCCAAGAAGAAAAATCTCAGATTTTGACACCCAATTTAAAATTTCGCTTTGTCGTCATTACAAACACTGCCCAGGAACAGGAAGGATCAGCCGATCGGTAATAAAAACTCCTCCATCAATAACCCACCATCCCACTCAGCGTTGAAGATGAATCATTGTTTAGGGGATTTGAGCTACCTTTTGGTAAATTGTCAAGTTGCAGAGCAGCAGTGTTGAAGATGGTGGCTTTTGCTTGAGGGTTTTCTTGGGCTGGTCGGCCATTAGTTTTGGGGTTAGTATTCGATTACCATCATCACCGGCTCCGCCATTTGCTTGATATTCTACAAAAGCAAAAACCCAATATAAAGAGAATGAGATAAATCTTTGAGACGGAGAGCAAGAAATCTTGCGTTATAATAGATGTTTTTGCTTGTAAATGTAAATGAAAATGTTTTTTAGTATTTCTTTATTTCGTTTTTCACGTTTTTATTTAAAAATTTAAAATCAGAATATAAATCCATGTAAATAAGTTAAATCCACATGGCACAAAATATTAAAAAAAGCAAATTAAAAAATTAATTAAGCAGGACTCACCTGCGACACGTAAGTCACATCGATACTATTTGGTAGTATCAGCCTCATAGATCATAAAATATTAACCGCAGCAACTCTAAACTTTCTTTTATAAAAAAAAAAAAAATTATAAATCCTAAAATAAAAATAATTCAAATCACATGATATTTTTTTTACTTATCCCTAAATTTTTTATCCATTGCACATACTCAACATATTAAGGGAAAGTATGATTTAAAAAATGCATAGATTAAGGAGGGAGCACACATATTTTTTATCTTGTTCTTGTACAAATTTATTATTTATCACCATAAAAAATAAGAAGATTGTTAGACCTTAAAGTCTTCATATACTTGTTTTGATGGTTACAAACAATTAATTTAAAAATTAATTTGTTTGTTAGATTATATGCAAGATAGTCAAAATCTCAAAATTCAAGTTGCAGAAAATGCAGAAGTAGTTGGTGTTACTAAAAAAGTAACAACCGCGACCAAAGAGTAGCAGATAGGAATAAGGAGTCATTATCTTGACTAACCAGTCCAAAGAGTGGTAGAAGCTTAGGCCCAAGGCAGGGGATTATGTGCAAGCGCTACCAATTTGAGTCCCAAAATTAGAAGTTGTAGTTGGTACTAAGAAGCTCAGAAAGAGGTAGTAACTTCAACCCTAGGCAATATTCGCGGATGCGAATATTTTAGTTGCAAGCGCTATCAATGATTCACAGTTGTTACCAGTCAAGTCGCAGGCTCAAAGTTCCAAGGTTGAGGTGATATTCTACTAAGAAGACCTTAATTAGACAATAGCTTCAGTCTCAAGATGGGCGCCACTGTGACAGTCGCAGGAGCAAATGTTAGTAGTTGACTGTGAAGAGTTTTTGTGTTAAAGAGGTCATGGCCGCTACCAGGTAGTCTCGAACGTGAATCTGCATATACTGATAAAAAAATTAGTAGTTGGTTTAGTGGTATAAGTGCATGTAAGAGGGTAAAACAACTTTATTTCTTGCTGGGATATAAATATGAGTTGGTGGAAAGTTTAAATATAAGAAAACAACTTTGTTAAAGATTTATTGAGATATTATTTCTAATCATTCATATTTATTACTTATAGAGCTAAATAGTTTTAAAATAATACTTTTGAGTTATTGTTTGTAAAATTTTTTAGGTTGTTAAAACTTATTGTTACTTGAGAGTTTGGGAAAAGTAAAAGGGAATTTTTTTCTTCTCGTCTCTTATATCTCTTAAGGGTTTGAGTGTGAGCCAAAACACTTGAGTTTTTTTATCTTAAACCTAGAAAGATCTTGCTAGTGAAATACTCAAGTATAATCTTGAGGAGTGGACATAAGCAAAGAGTTGGTCGAACCATTATAAAATATTGTGTCTCATTATCTCTTCTCTCTCTATTCATTAATATTTTTATTTGCTCACAATTTTTAAATACTAACCAATTCACCCCCTTTTAGTTGCCATTGGGCCAACAAAAAGCCCAAGCCGATAAACTTACATTTGAAACTCTTGGAAAGCCAAGACAACAAACCTCATCCTTTGGACCAAATTTCATACCAAGGCCAAATAGAATGCCAAAATTCTCTGACTATCAAAATGATCAAGTCATCCTTTTTCCAAAATTACCATCTCCCAAAAGTGGGGCATCTACTTAAACTTCAAAATTATCACCTTAACACTATAGCAGTTTAGGTCAATCTTTCACTGGTTCAAGGTATCTAGTCCATAAAAACATTCACAAATTTTGCATGCCTAAACTAGACTTAGGATGCACTTCGTACTAGACTTAGAGTCTTAACCCAATAAATCAAAACTTAACAGACCCTCTTAGGGTAGATTCAGATTTCATATTTTATATTCTTAGGTCATAGTTGACATCAATATTTACCGAGAGCATAGATAGGTTTTCCTTTTTCAAAATCAATCATCCTAAGATAACCTTAGGTTTTACATCTAGCATCGAAGTAACATTATTATCAGCCCAGTATAGAGTTAAGACCCCTTATTTCAAGACCTATAGCAAAGTTAGGTTTCTTTTTAAAGTTAAACATCCTGGGGCATCTTTAGGATTTATACTTTAAAACTTAAAGCAGAGTTATGTTTCTCTTTTCTAAAGTTAAACATCCTGGAACATTTTTAGGATTTATACTTCAAAACGTAGAGTAAAGTTAGGGTTCTCTTTTCGAAAGTTAAACATTATGGGCATTCTTATGATTTATACTTTAAAACTTAGAGCAGAGTTAGGTTTCTTATTTCTGAAGTTAATCATTATGGGACAGCCAGGATTCACATCTGACATCAAAATAGCATCATTATCAAGTTAGGAACCCAACACTTTTAAAAACCTAACTAGAGTTATATTCCTCCTCTATAAATGATTTAGAAGCTTTTCCAGACCTAAAGACATTTTTAGGAGTTTTTTTTAGAGCTAAAGACATCTTTAGGAGTTTTTTAGACCTAAAGGCTTCTTTAGGAGTTTTTTATACCTAAAAGGAGCTTTTAGACCTAAAGGCATCTTTAGGAGTTTTTTTTAGACCTGAATGCATCTTTAGGAGTTTTTTAGACATAAAGATATCTTTAGGAGTTTTTCTTTCTTAAGGGGCAACTTTAGAATACTTTATATAAGGGTGGCCTTAAAAGCTTTTATACCTAAAGGCATCTTAGGAGTTATCGGACCTAAAGGCATCTTTAGGAGTTTTCATACCGAAAGGCATCTTTAGGAGTTTTTCTTTTCTAAAGGTAGTTTTAAGAGTTTAGACCTTCCTAAAGGCAGTTTTAAAAACTTTTTAGGCCTTCCTAAAGTATCATTAAGAGCTCTTTTAGGCCTTCCTAAAGCTATCCTTAGGAACTTTTAGATAATCCTAAGGGCAGTTTCAGGAACCTATCAGACATTTCTAAGATATCCTAAGGATCTTTTATTTCAAATCCAACTGTGGTAGTCTGTATCCACTATCATCATGATTACTTTTCAAAAAACGCAACCATGATGAGGGGCAGTTCATTAAATTAGTACTTTATTTAATTATGTCTATTTAATTGCTTCATTCAATTTAAGGTATCTTAAATTGCCCTAATTTAAGGTATCTTAAATTATTTCTCTTATTTAATTATTTTGTTTAATTGAAGGCATTTTAAATTATTCTTTGTCCTCTCCCGTTCTTTAATTTGGTAAAGCATCAAATAAAAAACAACATGATAAATAAGGTTTAATAAGACCTTTTTTAAATTAGGCTAATAAGGTTTAATAAGACTTTTTTTAAATTAGGCTAACTTCTTTGCAAAAAGAAATAAATGCATGGGTTTTGATTTCCATTTAAAGGGATACATAAGTATGCTATTTCAAAGCATCAAATCCAAAATTAGTAAAAAACTTATTTTTTTTCAATTTACTTTATTGTGCTTTATTTTTTATTTTAGTTAATTATTTTGAGGATTATGTGATCAATTTAGAACCTATAAGAATTATAATTAATATCATCTATTTTGGATTTTTGATGTATAAATTTAATTACTTTATTTTTATTTACCTTATTTTATATGTTTTACTTGCTTGCTTTATTTTAAATGTTTTATCTTATCTTATTTGCTTTTAATTTTTTTATTTAAATAATATGATTGTATTCATATAAATATTGTTCATATAAAATACATATTTTTATAAGTTATAATTAAATTTAAAGCCAAATTCTAATTGCTTAAAACCGAAAATTTAGGCCCTAGCTAAAACCTGTTTTGAAAGTCTAGTATCTTTTTTTTGGTTTGTAATAGTAGTCAAATGGATTTTTACTTTATATTTTTTCAATAAAAATAAAGTAAAATAACGACTCTCCGGATGGTTAAAAAATAAAAAAATAATTTGCAAATATAATATTCGTCTTGAGTCACGAGAAATCACTTAAAAGGATATTCTAAATCCAAGCGAATTGAATGGACACTCAGGTGAGATCTCAATATATATATATATATATATATATATATATATATATATATATATAATTTTATAATAATTTTAAATTTTAATATTTTTTTTAACAAAAGTTAACTTTTGATTTAAAAATTAACTTTTAATTTTAAATTAGAAACTTCGATTGTTGAGTTTTTAATTTTTATTTTTCTGTTACTAAATATCATGAGTTAATAGTTTGATATACAACCTATAACTACCAAATGCTAATTTTAAAAATCAAATAAATCAACACTTAATATCATTTTAATAAATCTATTAGATGAACATTTTTTATGCTAAAATTCTATGAAATTCATTTGTTTCAGACTAATTGTTGACATTAGATTTTAAATTAAATCTAAAAATAGAACAACATTCTTAGTTTTAACTTCTTTCTTGATCCTTGTTCTAAAAAAAAAATAACGGTGAATAGTAAACAATCAGAAATAAGAGGATAATAGTCAATGGTCAATGATTATAACTATTAGTTAAAATTAATTATAGAGTGTTTAATAATGTAGCAGTTGAAATTTTAATTAAATTGTAAAATGATGAATGATAATATTTTATCTATTAAATATCAATCATTTTTACAT